>JAVKPL010012584.1:0-63064 GCA_032173675.1 Gastrolobium villosum | reverse complement strand
GTTATGTTATATCATGCCTTGGTAACTTTGGTGCTTGCTAGAAGGGATTAACTTAAATAGGTAGACTCCGAAATGGTACAATGACTCGACCAACGTAGACAACGTCAAGGACTATAACTTGGCAAATGTTCAGTAAGATGGTAAGTAAATGAATGAATGAAGGAGTGAATGATGTTAGCAAAATGTATGCTTCCGCGTATTGCATTTACAATTATAGTGTGGTTTTAATTGATTACGGAAAGAGTATTGATTTAAGAAAAGGAATACGATAAAAGAAAAATTTGCCCGTAATTTAATTAACCAAATCACTGTGATTGTAACTGCGCTTAATATCATAATCAATGTTAACAATACCGGTGTACAACGGGCTGTTACAGAATACATTTTTCGTCAAAAATCTTCGACGTAATCCATTTTTCGTCGAAAAACTTAATAAAATCAATTTCTTTTGCATTTATTTTATTCATCCATTTTCGACGGAATTCATTTTCTGTCAAAAATCTTCTACGGAATCCATTTTCCGCCGAAAGACTTCACAAAATCAATTTCTTTTGCATTTATTTTATCCATCCGTTTTCGACGGAATTTTTTTCCGTCACAAAACTTCACAAAATCAATTTCTTTTGCATTTATTTTATTCATCCGTTTTCGACGGAATACATTTTTCGTCAAAAATCTTCGACGTAATCCATTTTTCGTCGAAAAACTTAATAAAATCAATTTCTTTTGCATTTATTTTATTCATCCATTTTCGACGGAATTCATTTTCCGTCAAAAATCTTCGACGGAATCCATTTTCCGTCGATAAACTTCACATAATCAATTTCTTTTGCATTTATTTTATTCATCCATTTTCGACGGAATACATTTTCCGTCCAGAATTTCGACGGAATCCATTTTCCGTCGAAAAACATCACAAAATCAATTTCTTTTGCATTCATTTTCCGTCAAAAATCTTCGACGAAATCCATTTTCCATCAAAAATCTTTTACGGAATCCATTTTCCGTCGAAAAACTTCAAAAAATCAATTTCTTTTTCATTTATTTTATTAATCCGTTTTCGACGAAATTCTTTTTCCGTCGAAAAACTTCACAAAATCAATTTCTTTTGCAATTATTTTATTCATCCGTTTTCGAAGGAATACATTTTTCATCAAAAATCTTCGACGGAATCCATTTTCCGTCAAAAATCTTCACAAAATCAATTTCTTTTGCATTTATTTTATTCATCCGTTTTCGACGGAATTTGTTTTCCATCGAAAAACTTCACAAATTCAATTTCTTTTGCATTTATTTTATTCATCCATTTTCGACGGAATCCGTTTTCCGTCGTCAAAAAACATCACAAAATCAATTTCTTTTGCATTTATTTCATTCATCCGTTTTCGACGGAATTCATTTTCCAGCAAAAATATTCGACGGAATCCATTTTCCTTCAAAAATCTTCTACGGAATCCATTTTCCGTCGAAAAACTTCAAAAATCAATTTCTTTTGCATTTATTTTATTAATCCGTTTTCGACGAAATTCTTTTTCCGTCGAAAAACTTCACAAAATCAATTTTTTTTGCATTTATTTTATTCATCCGGTTTTGACGGAATTTGTTTTCCGTCGAAAAACTTCACAAAATCAATTTCTTTTGCATTTATTTTATTCATCCGTTTTCGATGGAATTCATTTTCCGTCAAAAATCTTCGACGGAATCCATTTTCCGTCCAAAATATTCTACGGAATCCATTTTCCGTCGAAAAACTTTGCAAAATCAATTTCTTTTGCATTTATTTTATTCATCCGTTTTCGACGCAATTTGTTTTCCGTCGATAAACTTCACAAATTCAATTTCTTTTGCATTTATTTTATTCATCCGTTTTCGACGGAATACACTTTTTGTCAAAAATCTTCGACGGAATCCATTTTCGTCGAAAAACTTCGTAAAATCAATTTCTTTTGCATTTATTTTATTCGTACATTTTTGACGGAATTCTTTTTCCGTCAAAAATCTTCGAAGGAATCCATTTTCGGTCGAAAAACTTCACAAAATCAATTTCTTTTGCATTTATTTTATTCATCCGTTTTCGACGGAATTCATTTTCCGTCAAAAATCTTCGAGGAATCCATTTTCCATCAAAAATCTTCTACGAAACCCATTTTCCGTCGAAAAACTCCAAAAAATCAATTTCTTTTGCATTTATTTTATTAATCCGTTTTCGATTCAATTCTTTTTCTGTCGAAAAACTTCACAAAATCAATTTCTTTTGCTTTTATTTTATTCATCCGTTTTCGACGGAATACATTTTCCGTCAAAAATCTTCGACGGAATCCATTTTCCGTCGAAAAACTTCATAAAATCAATTTCTTTTGCATTTATTTTATTCATCCGTTTTCGACGGAATTTGTTTTCTGTCGAAAAACTTACCAAAATTATTTTCTTTTGCATTTATTTTATTCATCCGTTTTCGACGGAATACATTTTTCGTCAAAATCTTCGACGGAAAACTTCGTAAAATCAATTTCTTTTCCATTTATTTTATTCATCCATTTTTTACGGAATTCATTTTCCGTCAAAAATCTTCGACGGAATCCGTTTTCCGTCGAAAAACTTCACAAAATCAATTTCTTTTGCATTTATTTTATTCATCCATTTTCGACGGAATTCATTTTCCGTCAAAAATCTTCGACGGATTCCATTTTCCATCAAAAACCTTCTACGAAATCCATTTTCCATCAAAAAACTCCAAAAAATCAATTTCTTTTGCATTTATTTTATTAATCCGTTTTTGACGCAATTCTTTTTCCGTCTAAAAACTTCACAAAATCAATTTCTTTTGCATTTATTTTATTCATCCGTTTTCGATGGAATACATTTTCCGTCAAAAATCTTCGACGGAATCCATTTTCTGTCGAAAAACTTCTCAAAATCAATTTCTTTTGCATTTATTTTATTCATCCATTTTCGATTGAATTCATTTTCCGTCAAAAATCTTCTACGGAATCCATTTTCCGTCGAAAAACTTCAAAAAATCAATTTCTTTTGCATTTATTTTATTCATCTGTTTTTGACGGAATTTGTTTTCCGTCGAAAAAATTCACAAAATCAATTTCTTTTGCATTTATTTTATTCATCCGTTTTCGATGGAATTCATTTTCCGTCAAAAATATTCTACGGAATCCATTTTCCGTCGAAAATCTTCACAAAATCAATTTCTTTTGCATTTATTTTATTCATCCGTTTTCGACGGAATTCATTTTCCTTCAAAATTCTTCGACGGAATCCATTTTCCATCAAAAATCTTCTACGAAATCCATTTTCCATCGAAAAACTCCAAAAAATCAATTTCTTTTTCATTTATTTTATTAATCCGTTTTCGACGCAATTCTTTTTCCGTCGAAAAACTTCACAAAATCAATTTCTTTTGCATTTATTTTATTCATCCGTTTTCGACGGAATACATTTTCCGTCAAAAATCTTTGACGAAATTCATTTTCTGTCCAAAAACTTCACAAAATCAATTTCTTTTGCATTTATTTTATTCATCCATTTTCGATGGAATTCATTTTCCGTCAAAAATCTTCTACGGAATCAATTTTCCGTCGAAAAACTTCACAAAATCAATTTCTTTTGCATTTATTTTATTCATCCGGTTTTGACAGAATTTGTTTTCCGTCGAAAAACTTCACAAAATCAATTTCTTTTGCATTTATTTTATTCATCCGTTTTCGACGGAATTCATTTTCCGTCGAAAATCTTCGACGGAATCCATTTTCCGTCAAAAATCTTCTCCGGAATCCATTTTCCGTTGAAAAACTTCACAAAATCAATTTCTTTTGCATTTATTTTATTCATCCGTTTTCGACGCAATTTGTTTTCCGTCGAAAAACTTCACAAAATCAATTTCTTTTGCATTTATTTTATTCATCCGTTTTCGACGGAATACACTTTTTGTCAAAAATCTTCGACGGAATCCATTTTCGTCGAAAAACTTCGTAAAATCAATTTCTTTTGCATTTATTTTATTCATCCATTTTTGACGGAATTCATTTTCCGTCAAAATTCTTCGAAGGAATCCATTTTACGTCGAAAAACTTCACAAAATCAATTTCTTTTGCATTTATTTTATTCATCCATTTTCGACGAAATTCATTTTCCGTCAAAAATCTTCTACGGAATCAATTTTCCGTCGAAAAACTTCACAAAATCAATTTCTTTTGCATTTATTTTATTCATCCGTTTTCGACGGAATTTGTTTTCCGTCAAAAAACTTCACAAAATCAATTTCTTTTGCATTTATTTTATTCATCCGTTTTCGATGGAATTCATTTTCCGTCAAAAATCTTCGACGGAATCCATTTTCCGTCGAAAAACTTCACAAAATCAATTTCTTTTGCATTTAATTTATTCATCCATTTTCGACGGAATTCATTTTCCGTCAAAAATCTTCGACGGAATCCATTTTCCATCAAAAATCTTCTACGGAATCCATTTTCCGTCGAAATACTTCAAAAAATCAAATTCTTTTGCATTTATTTTATTAATCCATTTTCGACGAAATTCTTTTTCCATCGAAAAACTTCACAAAATCAATTTCTTTTGCATTTATTTTATTCATCCGTTTTCGACGGAATACATTTTTCATCAAAAATCTTTGACGGAATCCATTTTCCATCAAAAATCTTCTACGAAACCCATTTTCCGACGAAAAACTCCAAAAAATCAATTTCTTTTGCATTTATTTTATTAATCCGTTTTCGACTCAATTCTTTTTCTGTCGAAAAACTTCACAAAATCAATTTCTTTTGCTTTTATTTTATTCATCCGTTTTCGAACGAATACATTTTCCGTCAAAAATCTTCGACGGAATCCATTTTCCGTCGAAAAACTTCATAAAATCAATTTCTTTTGAATTTATTTTATTCATCCGTTTTCGACGGATTTTGTTTTCTGTCGAAAAACTTCCCAAAATTATTTTCTTTTTCATTTATTTTATTCATCCGTTTTCGACGGAACTCATTTTCCGTCAAAAATCTTCTCCGGAATCCATTTTCCGTTGAAAAACTTCACAAAATCAATTTCTTTTGCATTTATTTTTTTCATCCGGTTTTGACAGAATTTGTTTTCCGTCGAAAAACTTCACAAAATCAATTTCTTTTGCATTTATTTTATTCAACCGTTTTCGATGGAATTCATTTTCCGTCGAAAATCTTCGACGAAATCCATTTTCCGTCAAAAATCTTCTCCGGAATCCATTTTCCGTTGAAAAACTTCACAAAATCAATTTCTTTTGCATTTATTTTATTCATCCGTTTTCGACGCAATTTGTTTTCCGTCGAAAAACTTCACAAAATCAATTTCTTTTGCATTTATTTTATTCATCCGTTTTCGACGGAATACACTTTTTGTCAAAAATCTTCGACGGAATCCATTTTCGTCGAAAAACTTCGTAAAATCAATTTCTTTTGCATTTATTTTATTCATCCATTTTTGACGGAATTCATTTTCCGTCAAAATTCTTCGAAGGAATCCATTTTACGTCGAAAAACTTCACAAAATCAATTTCTTTTTCATTTATTTTATTCATCCGTTTTCGACGGAACTCATTTTCCGTCAAAAATCTTCTACGGAATCAATTTTCCGTCGAAAAACTTCACAAAATCAATTTCTTTTGCATTTATTTTATTAATCCATTTTCGACGGAATACACTTTTTGTCAAAAATCTTCGACGGAATCCATTTCCGTCGAAAAACTTCGTAAAATCAATTTCTTTTGCATTTATTTTATTCATCCATTTTTGACGGAATTCATTTTCCGTCAAAATTCTTCGAAGGAATCCATTTTACGTCGAAAAACTTCACAAAATCAATTTCTTTTGCATTTATTTTATTCATCCGTTTTTGACAGAATTTGTTTTCCGTCGAAAAACTTCACAAAATCAATTTCTTTTGCATTTATTTTATTCATCCGTTTTCGACGGAAAACAAATTCCGTCGAAAAACTTCACAAAATCAATTTCTTTTGCATTTATTTTATTCATCCGTTTTCGACGGAATACATTTTTCGTCAAAAATCTTCGACGGAATCCATTTTCCATCAAAAATCTTCTACGAAATCCATTTTCCGTCGAAAAACTCCAAAAAATCAATTTCTTTTGCATTTATTTTATTTATCCGTTTTCGACTCAATTCTTTTTCTGTCGAAAAACTTCACAAAATCAATTTCTTTTTCATTTATTTTATTCATCCATTTTCGACGGAATTCATTTTCCGTCAAAAATCTTCGACGGAATCCATTTCCGTCGAAAAACTTCGTAAAATCAATTTCTTTTGCATTTATTTTATTCATCCGTTTTCGACGGAATTTGTTTTCTGTCGAAAAACTTCCCAAAATTATTTTCTTTTGCATTTATTTTATTCATCCGTTTTCGACGGAATACATTTTTCGTCAAAATCTTCGACGGAATCCATTTTCTTCGAAAAACTTCGTAAAATCAATTTCTTTTGCATTTATTTTATTCATCCGTTTTCGACGGAATTCATTTTCTGTAAAAAAATCTTCGACGGAATCCATTTTCCATCAAAAATCTTCTACGAAACCCATTTTCCGTCGAAAAACTCCAAAAAATCAATTTCTTTTGCATTTATTTTATTAATCCGTTTTCGACTCAATTCTTTTTCTGTCGAAAAACTTCACAAAATCAATTTCTTTTGCTTTTATTTTATTCATCCGTTTTCGACGGAATACATTTTCCGTCAAAAATCTTCGACGGAATCCATTTTCCGTCGAAAAACTTCATAAAATCAATTTTTTTTGCATTTATTTTATTCATCCGTTTTCGACGGAATTTGTTTTCTGTCGAAAAACTTCCCAAAATTATTTTCTTTTGCATTTATTTTATTCATCCTTTTTCGACGGAATACATTTTTCGTCAAAATCTTCGACGGAATCCATTTTCGTCGAAAAACTTCATAAAATCAATTTCTTTTGCATTTATTTTATTCATCCATTTTTGACGGAATTCATTTTCCGTCAAAAATCTTCGACGGAATCCGTTTTCGTCGAAAAACTTCACAAAATCAATTTCTTTTGCATTTATTTTATTCATCCGTTTTCGACGGAATACATTTTCCGTCAAAAATCTTCGACGAAATTCATTTTCTGTCCAAAAACTTCACAAAATCAATTTCTTTTGCATTTATTTTATTCATCCATTTTCGATGGAATTCATTTTCCGTCAAAAATCTTCTACGGAATCAATTTTCCGTCGAAAAACTTCACAAAATCAATTTCTTTTGCATTTATTTTATTCATCCGGTTTTGACAGAATTTGTTTTCCATCGAAAAACTTCACAAAATCAATTTCTTTTGCATTTATTTTATTCATCCGTTTTCGATGGAATTCATTTTCCGTCGAAAAACTTCGACGGAATCCATTTTCCGTCAAAAAACTTCTCCGGAATCCATTTTCCGTTGAAAAACTTCACAAAATCAATTTCTTTTGCATTTATTTTATTCATCCGTTTTCGACGCAATTTGTTTTCCGTCGAAAAACTTCACAAAATCAATTTCTTTTGCATTTATTTTATTCATCCGTTTTCGACGGAATACACTTTTTGTAAAAAATCTTCGACGGAATCCATTTTCGTCGAAAAACTTCGTAAAATCAATTTCTTTTGCATTTATTTTATTCATCCATTTTTGACGGATTTCATTTTCCGTCAAAATTCTTCGAAGGAATCCATTTTACGTCGAAAAAATTCACAAAATCAATTTCTTTTGCATTTATTTTATTCATCCGTTTTCGACGGAATTCATTTTCCGTCGAAAATCTTCTACGGAATCAATTTTCCGTCGAAAAACTTCACAAAATCAATTTCTTTTGCATTTATTTTATTCATCCGGTTTTGACAGAATTTGTTTTCCGTCGAAAAACTTCACAAAATCAATTTCTTTTGCATTTATTTTATTCATCCGTTTTCGATGGAATTCATTTTCCGTTAAAAATCTTCGACGAAATCCATTTTCCGTCTAAAAACTTCACAAAATCAATTTCTTTTGCATTTATTTTATTCATCCGTTTTCGACGAAATCCATTTTCCATCAAAAATCTTCGACGAAATCCATTTTCCATCAAAAATCTTCTACGGAATCCATTTTCCGTCGAAATACTTCAAAAAATCAAATTCTTTTGCATTTATTTTATTAATCCATTTTCGACGAAATTCTTTTTCCATCGAAAAACTTCACAAAATCAATTTCTTTTGCATTTATTTTATTCCTCCGTTTTCGACGGAATACATTTTTCATCAAAAATCTTCGACGGAATCCATTTTCCATTAAAAATCTTCTACGAAACCCATTTTCCGTCGAAAAACTCCAAAAAATCAATTTCTTTTGCATTTATTTTATTAATCCGTTTTCGACTCAATTCTTTTTCTGTCGAAAAACTTCACAAAATCAATTTCTTTTGCTTTTATTTTATTCATCCGTTTTCGACGGAATACATTTTCCGTCAAAAATCTTCGACGGAATCCATTTTCCGTCAAAAATCTTCTCCGGAATCCATTTTCCGTTGAAAAACTTCACAAAATCAATTTCTTTTGCATTTATTTTATTTATCCGTTTTCGACGCAATTTGTTTTCCGTCGAAAAACTTCACAAAATCAATTTCTTTTGCATTTATTTTATTCATCCGTTTTCGACGGAATACACTTTTTGTCAAAAATCTTCGACGGAATCCATTTTCGTCGAAAAACTTCGTAAAATCAATTTCTTTTGCATTTATTTTATTCATCCATTTTTGACGGAATTCATTTTCCGTCAAAATTCTTCGAAGGAATCCATTTTACGTCGAAAAACTTCACAAAATCAATTTCTTTTGCATTTATTTTATTCATCCGTTTTCGACGGAATTCATTTTCCGTCAAAAATCTTCTACGGAATCAATTTTCCGTCGAAAAACTTCACAAAATCAATTTCTTTTGCATTTATTTTATGCATCCGGTTTTGACAGAATTTGTTTTCCGTCAAAAAACTTCACAAAATCAATTTCTTTTGCATTTATTTTATTCATCCGTTTTCGATGGAATTCATTTTCCGTCAAAAATCTTCGACGGAATCCATTTTCCGTCGAAAAACTTCACAAAATCAATTTCTTTTGCATTTAATTTATTCATCCGTTTTCGACGAAATCCATTTTCCATCAAAAATTTTCGACGAAATCCATTTTCCATCAAAAATCTTCTACGGAATCCATTTTCCGTCGAAATACTTCAAAAAATCAAATTCTTTTGCATTTATTTTATTAATCCATTTTCGACGAAATTCTTTTTCCATCGAAAAACTTCACAAAATCAATTTCTTTTGCATTTATTTTATTCATCCGTTTTCGACGGAATACATTTTTCATCAAAAATCTTTGACGGAATCCATTTTCCATCAAAAATCTTCTACGAAACCCATTTTCCGTTGAAAAACTCCAAAAAATCAATTTCTTTTGCATTTATTTTATTAATCCGTTTTCGACTCAATTCTTTTTCTGTCGAAAAACTTCACAAAATCAATTTCTTTTGCTTTTATTTTATTCATCCGTTTTCGAACGAATACATTTTCCGTCAAAAATCTTCGACGGAATCCATTTTCCGTCGAAAAACTTCATAAAATCAATTTCTTTTGCATTTATTTTATTCATCCGTTTTCGACGGATTTTGTTTTCTGTCGAAAAACTTCCCAAAATTATTTTCTTTTTCATTTATTTTATTCATCCGTTTTCGACGGAACTCATTTTCCGTCAAAAATCTTCTCCGGAATCCATTTTCCGTTGAAAAACTTCACAAAATCAATTTCTTTTGCATTTATTTTTTTCATCCGGTTTTGACAGAATTTGTTTTCCGTCGAAAAACTTCACAAAATCAATTTCTTTTGCATTTATTTTATTCAACCGTTTTCGATGGAATTCATTTTCCGTCGAAAATCTTCGACGAAATCCATTTTCCGTCAAAAATCTTCTCCGGAATCCATTTTCCGTTGAAAAACTTCACAAAATCAATTTCTTTTGCATTTATTTTATTCATCCGTTTTCGACGCAATTTGTTTTCCGTCGAAAAACTTCACAAAATCAATTTCTTTTGCATTTATTTTATTCATCCGTTTTCGACGGAATACACTTTTTGTCAAAAATCTTCGACGGAATCCATTTTCGTCGAAAAACTTCGTAAAATCAATTTCTTTTGCATTTATTTTATTCATCCATTTTTGACGGAATTCATTTTCCGTCAAAATTCTTCGAAGGAATCCATTTTACGTCGAAAAACTTCACAAAATCAATTTCTTTTTCATTTATTTTATTCATCCGTTTTCGACGGAACTCATTTTCCGTCAAAAATCTTCTACGGAATCAATTTTCCGTCGAAAAACTTCACAAAATCAATTTCTTTTGCATTTATTTTATTAATCCATTTTCGACGGAATACACTTTTTGTCAAAAATCTTCGACGGAATCCATTTCCGTCGAAAAACTTCGTAAAATCAATTTCTTTTGCATTTATTTTATTCATCCATTTTTGACGGAATTCATTTTCCGTCAAAATTCTTCGAAGGAATCCATTTTACGTCGAAAAACTTCACAAAATCAATTTCTTTTGCATTTATTTTATTCATCCGTTTTTGACAGAATTTGTTTTCCGTCGAAAAACTTCACAAAATCAATTTCTTTTGCATTTATTTTATTCATCCGTTTTCGATGGAATTCATTTTCCGTCAAAAATCTTCGACGGAATCCATTTTCCGTCGAAAAACTTCACAAAATCAATTTCTTTTGCATTTATTTTATTCATCCGTTTTCGACGGAATACATTTTTCATCAAAAATCTTTGACGGAATCCATTTTCCATCAAAAATCTTCTACGAAACCCATTTTCCGTCGAAAAACTCCAAAAAATCAATTTCTTTTGCATTTATTTTATTTATCCGTTTTCGACTCAATTCTTTTTCTGTCGAAAAACTTCACAAAATCAATTTCTTTTGCTTTTATTTTATTCATCCGTTTTCGACGGAATACATTTTCCGTCAAAAATCTTCGACGGAATCCATTTCCGTCGAAAAACTTCGTAAAATCAATTTCTTTTGCATTTATTTTATTCATCCGTTTTCGACGGAATTTGTTTTCTGTCGAAAAACTTCCCAAAATTATTTTCTTTTGCATTTATTTTATTCATCCGTTTTCGACGGAATACATTTTTCGTCAAAATCTTCGACGGAATCCATTTTCTTCGAAAAACTTCGTAAAATCAATTTCTTTTGCATTTATTTTATTCATCCGTTTTCGACGGAATTCATTTTCTGTAAAAAATCTTCGACGGAATCCATTTTCCATCAAAAATCTTCTACGAAACCCATTTTCCGTCGAAAAACTCCAAAAAATTTTTTTATTTTGCATTTATTTTATTAATCCGTTTTCGACTCAATTCTTTTTCTGTCGAAAAACTTCACAAAATCAATTTCTTTTGCTTTTATTTTATTCATCCATTTTCGACGGAATCCATTTTCCGTCAAAAATCTTCGACGGAATCCATTTTCCGTCGAAAAACTTCATAAAATCAATTTTTTTTGCATTTATTTTATTCATCCGTTTTCGACGGAATTTGTTTTCTGTCGAAAAACTTCCCAAAATTATTTTCTTTTGCATTTATTTTATTCATCCTTTTTCGACGGAATACATTTTTCGTCAAAATCTTCGACGGAATCCATTTTCGTCGAAAAACTTCATAAAATCAATTTCTTTTGCATTTATTTTATTCATCCATTTTTGACGGAATTCATTTTCCGTCAAAAATCTTCGACGGAATCCGTTTTCGTCGAAAAACTTCACAAAATCAATTTCTTTTGCATTTATTTTATTCATCCGTTTTCGACGGAATACATTTTCCGTCAAAAATCTTCGACGAAATTCATTTTCTGTCCAAAAACTTCACAAAATCAATTTCTTTTGCATTTATTTTATTCATCCATTTTCGATGGAATTAATTTTCCGTCAAAAATCTTCTACGGAATCAATTTTCCGTCGAAAAACTTCACAAAATCAATTTCTTTTGCATTTATTTTATTCATCCGGTTTTGACAGAATTTGTTTTCCATCGAAAAACTTCACAAAATCAATTTCTTTTGCATTTATTTTATTCATCCGTTTTCGATGGAATTCATTTTCCGTCGAAAAACTTCGACGGAATCCATTTTCCGTCAAAAAACTTCTCCGGAATCCATTTTCTGTTGAAAAACTTCACAAAATCTACTTCTTTTGCATTTATTTTATTCATCCGTTTTCGACGCAATTTGTTTTCCGTCGAAAAACTTCACAAAATCAATTTCTTTTGCATTTATTTTATTCATCCGTTTTCGACGGAATACACTTTTTGTAAAAAATCTTCGACGGAATCCATTTTCGTCGAAAAACTTCGTAAAATCAATTTCTTTTGCATTTATTTTATTCATCCATTTTTGACGGATTTCATTTTCCGTCAAAATTCTTCGAAGGAATCCATTTTACGTCGAAAAAATTCACAAAATCAATTTCTTTTGCATTTATTTTATTCATCAATTTTCGACGGAATTCATTTTCCGTCGAAAATCTTCTACGGAATCAATTTTCCGTCGAAAAACTTCACAAAATCAATTTCTTTTGCATTTATTTTATTCATCCGGTTTTGACAGAATTTGTTTTCCGTCGAAAAACTTCACAAAATCAATTTCTTTTGCATTTATTTTATTCATCCGTTTTCGACGGAATTCATTTTCCGTTAAAAATCTTCGACGAAATCCATTTTCCGTCTAAAAACTTCACAAAATCAATTTCTTTTGCATTTATTTTATTCATCCGTTTTCGACGAAATCCATTTTCCATCAAAAATCTTCGACGAAATCCATTTTCCATCAAAAATCTTCTACGGAATCCATTTTCCGTCGAAATACTTCAAAAAATCAAATTCTTTTGCATTTATTTTATTAATCCATTTTCGACGAAATTCTTTTTCCATCGAAAAACTTCACAAAATCAATTTCTTTTGCATTTATTTTATTCCTCCGTTTTCGACGGAATACACTTCGACGGAATCCATTTTCCATTAAAAATCTTCTACGAAACCCATTTTCCGTCGAAAAACTCCAAAAAATCAATTTCTTTTGCATTTATTTTATTAATCCGTTTTCGACTCAATTCTTTTTCTGTCGAAAAACTTCACAAAATCAATTTCTTTTGCTTTTATTTTATTCATCCGTTTTCGACGGAATACATTTTCCGTCAAAAATCTTCGACGGAATCCATTTTCCGTCGAAAAACTTCATAAAATCAATTTCTTTTGCATTTATTTTATTCATCCGTTTTCGACGGAATTTGTTTTCTGTCGAAAAACTTCCCAAAATTATTTTCTTTTGCATTTATTTTATTCATCCGTTTTCGACGGAATACATTTTTCGTCAAAATCTTCGACGGAATCCATTTTCTTCGAAAAACTTCGTAATATCAATTTCTTTTGCATTTATTTTATTCATCCGTTTTCGACGGAATTCATTTTCCGTCAAAAATCTTCGACGGAATCCATTTTCCATCAAAAATCTTCTACGAAACCCATTTTCCGTCGAAAAACTCCAAAAAATCAATTTCTTTTGCATTTATTTTATTAATCCGTTTTCGACTCAATTCTTTTTCTGTCGAAAAACTTCACAAAATCAATTTCTTTTGCTTTTATTTTATTCATCCATGTTCGATGGGATTTATTTTCCGTCAAAAATCTTCGACGAAATCCATTTTCCGTCGAAAAATTAACAAAATCAATTTCTTTTGCATTTATTTTATTCATCCATTTTCAAAGGAACTCATTTTCCGTCAAAAATCTTCGACGGAATCCATTTTTCGTCGAAAAACTTCCCAAAATCAATTTCTTTTGCATTTATTTTATTCATCCGTTTTCGACGGAATACATTTTTCGTCAAAATCTTCGACGGAATCCGTTTTCCGTCGAAAAACTTCGTAAAATCAATTTCTTTTGCATTTATTTTATTCATCCGTTTTTGACGGAATTTATTTTCCGTCAAAAATCTTCTACGGAATCCATTTTCCATCAAAAATCTTCTACGAAACCCATTTTCCGTCGAAAAACTCCAAAAAATCAATTTCTTTTGCATTTATTTTATTAATCCGTTTTCGACTCAATTCTTTTTCTGTCGAAAAACTTCACAAAATCAATTTCTTTTGCTTTTATTTTATTCATCCGTTTTCGACGGAATACATTTTCCGTCAAAAATCTTCGACGGAATCCATTTTCCGTCGAAAAACTTCATAAAATAAATTTCTTTTGCATTTATTTTATTCATCCGTTTTCGACGGAATTTGTTTTCTGTCGAAAAACTGCCCAAAATTATTTTCTTTTGCATTTATTTTATTCATCCGTTTTCGACGGAATGCATTTTTCGTCAAAATCTTCGACGGAATCCATTTTCGTCGAAAAACTTCGTAAAATCAATTTCTTTTGCATTTATTTTATTCATCCATTTTTGACGGAATTCATTTTCCGTCAAAAATCTTCGACGGAATCCGTTTTCCGTCGAAAAACTTCACAAAATCAATTTCTTTTGCATTTATTTTATTCATCCGTTTTCAAAGGAACTCATTTTCCGTCAAAAATCTTCGACGGAATCCATTTTTCGTCGAAAAACTTCCCAAAATCAATTTCTTTTGCATTTATTTTATTCATCCGTTTTCGACGGAATACATTTTTCGTCAAAATCTTCGACGGAATCCGTTTTCTGTCGAAAAACTTCCCAAAATTATTTTCTTTTGCATTTATTTTATTCATCCGTTTTCGACGGAATACATTTTTCGTCAAAATCTTCGACGAAATCCATTTTCGTCGAAAAACTTCGTAAAATCAATTTCTTTTGCATTTATTTTATTCATCCATTTTTGACGGAATTCATTTTCCGTCAAAAATCTTCGACGGAATCCGTTTTCCGTCGAAAAACTTCACAAAATCAATTTCTTTTGCATTTATTTTATTCATCCGTTTTCGACGGAATTCATTTTCCGTCAAAAATCTTCGACGGAATCCATTTTCCAACAAAAATCTTCTACGAAACCCATTTTTCGTCGAAAAACTCCAAAAAATCAATTTCTTTTGCATTTATTTTATTAATCCGTTTTCGACTCAATTCTTTTTCTGTCGAAAAACTTCACAAAATCAATTTCTTTTGCTTTTATTTTATTCATCCGTTTTCGACGGAATACATTTTCCGTCAAAAATCTTCGACGGAATCCATTTTCCGTCGAAAAACTTCATAAAATCAATTTCTTTTGCATTTTTTTTATTCATCCGTTTTCGACGGAATTTGTTTTCTGTCGAAAAACTTCCCAAAATTATTTTCTTTTGCATTTATTTTATTCATCCGTTTTCGACGGAATACATTTTTCGTCAAAATCTTCGACGGAATCCATTTTCATCGAAAAACTTCACAATAAAATAAATGGAAAAGAAATTGATTTTGTGAAGCTTTTCGACGAAAAATGGATTCCGTTGAAGATTTTTGACGGAAAATGAATTCCGTCGAAAATGGATGAATAAAATAAATGCAAAAGAAATTGATTTTGTGAAGTTATTCGACGGAAAATACATTTTTCGTCAAAGATTTTTGACGGAAAATAAATTCCGTCGAAAATGGATGAATAAAATAAATGCAAAAGAAATTGATTTTATGAAGTTTTTCGATGGAAAATGGATTCCGTCGAAGATTTTTGACGGAAAATGAATTCCGTCGAAAATGGATGAATAAAATAAATGCAAACGAAATTGATTTTATGAAGTTCTTCGACGAAAAATGGATTCCGTTGAAGATTTTTGACGAAAAAAGTATTCCGTCGAAAACGGATGAATAAAATAAATGCAAAAGAAATTGATTTTGTGATGATTTTTGACGGAAAATGAATTCCGTCGAAAATGGATGAATAAAATAAATGCAAAAGAAATTGATTTTGTGAAGTTTTTCGACGAAAAATGGATTCCGTCGAATATTTTGGACGGAAAATGAATTCCGTCGAAAATGGATGAATAAAATAAATGCAAAAGAAATTGATTTTATGAAGTTTTTCGATGGAAAATGGATTCCGTCGAAGATTTTTGACGAAAAATGTATTCCGTCGAAAACGGATGAATAAAATAAATGGAAAAGAAATTGATTTTGTGAAGTTTTTCGACGGAAAAAGAATTTCGTCGAAAACGGATTAATAAAATAAATGCAAAAGAAATTGATTTTGTGAAGTTTTTTTGACGGAAAATGGATTCCGTCGAAGTTTTTTTACGGAAATGCAAAAGAAATGGATTCATCCTGTAACATCCACTCTTGTATGCATCCAAGAGGGTTGTTTGCTAAATCGTATTAGAGTTGCAGCGGTAAAGAACTCAATTACTTAAAAACTTTATCAAATAACGTTTAAATTGGAAGCTTGAAAAAAATCCAGGTTTGATCCTCATAAAAATAATTTGAGAAAAAAATGAGGTTGTTTATCGAACATAGAAAATTTCATGGATAAAACCCTTTGCTGAATTTTCTACGCTTTTCAGAAAAGCTTGCTGTCTTATAAAATCTGTATAAAATCGAATTTAAATGCGATAAAAAATATTCCAAGCTTCTGAAAAACTAGACATCCGGGGCATCGCGTACATATAAATTATGCGCGATTCGGAGGTGAATAGCCCCGCGGAACAGGACACGTAAAACGCTTGTGAATCCTGTCCGTTTTCTGGAACAAGCTGTAAGGCGAAGCTTATAAAAATTTGTACAAATTTCGTATAAAGATGAAACCTGCACAGTTTGAAAGTACATTCCCGGGGCTTCGCGTGCATATAAAATAATAGTAAATCGGAGTTCGTTTGCCCCTTGAAACATGACCCGTAAAGTACCGGTAAAACTGTTAAAATTCAGCACCTAGTAAATCGTTCAAAAATTCTTTTCGCCATGTTTCCAAAACAGCCACTGTTCATAAAAGACTTAACAGAGTTCAAGTAATAACTTCATCAATCATCAAAGTTCTCAACATATACAAGATCATACAGTTATCCAGCAATTAAACCGCAACAGCAAAAGTCCAATCAACAGCAGACATCCATACACTCACGTCTTCAAGTGTGCTTTCCTTTTTTTTTTTTTCCTGCCATTTTATGAAAATAGCAGCCCCAAAGGGGGTGAGAATAATCCCAGTAGTGTGGCAACAAAACCAATAATATAACAGTATTAACTAGGCACAAAATCATAAACAGTCACTTCAACATATCCTTGTCCCTTTTTCCTTTTTATCATATTCATATATATATATAGCGCATATAACGCCTTTCCTTTTCATCATATTCATATATTGCGTATATAACGCCTTTCCTTTGCGCTTTTAGCACCGTCGTGCGCGCACTTCACAGTGGAATCAAATATCCCTTGGCACCTGAGCTCCATGTGGATTCCATCTGTGGGCCTATGCGGACTGATGCCAAGTGTCCCATACCCCGGTACCTTGGGGATGCCTATATGATGCTTGCTCAAACACATGGTCCTGTACATAACTATTCTAAAACAAGGCCTATATGATCTTGATACATGCATGTCATGCTATGCTTTCACACACAAAGCGTAAAAATGCGGTATGATGTAAGGTGCATGCTTATATACCTTTCATATAGTCATCACGGCACATATACTTTTCATATACGTTATGCTGCCACATAACGTCTTTACCTCATAATCATATAGCCATCACGGCACATTTTTGGCAGTTTCCTTTCATCATAATGGAACATAATATTTTTACGGAATATGGAGCATCATGTCACAATTTTATACCAGTAGTTAATAGTCACATTAGGTAATATCGCCTGACACTTACCTCAAGTCTTTAACATTCTTTTATCATAACATCACCAATCAGACAGCCAAATATCAATCAAGCAGTCCAATGAGCTAGGATCTTGTGCACCTAAACAAATAGATATATATACATATCCAATCAGAATTTATTCCATGGCACCATATACATCACATAGTGTTTCCCGAGGGTAGGATTCCTTGCACCTAATTAATCAATTACCAATTCAAAACTGCATTTTATTATTTACTATACATCAAATGTACTTTCCATGCTGCCAAATAGCTTTAACTAAAATACCAAGCTTCATATACTAAATTAACTCCTTACTTGATTGCTTTAATTTTTCTCCCATAATTAATTAGGTATCGTGACTTTAAATTCCTTATACATGTACCCAGATTTTTTTTATGACCATCCACAAGAGGCCACTAATTTATCATGTAAATACATTACCTATTAGGTTTAGGAAAACAACCAGGTACTACTAACTAATCATTTACATGACACTGCCTACACGGTTTGGAGTGCGCAAAGGTGCATACAGCATGCAGCCCACAAGGCTAAAACACATACAAAGCTTGATTCCAAAGGGATTTCATGATTTTTACACTACTTTAATTTTTCCAACTTAAAGTTTGTTTCACCTATAGATAGCAAGTGACGTAACCAGAATTTTCCACACATGCAAAAGAATCCACTTGTCAACAATAAAAATCCAACATTACATTAACATACAGAATCAGTTTTCAAGGTTACTAACGAATTCTGGCGTCTATTAATTTCTATCCCTTTGACGACAGCATAAACTCCAAGTTCGCAACACAACAATCCTTAAAATTGATTCTGACTTCCAAGTCTTCTTTTTACTAACTTATTAATAGAAAATTTTCCAAAGTTTCATTGGCATTCAAATTCCGTTTCTTGATGTTATTAACTAGTGACTTAACATTTTCAATCACATACTCTTCTCTTCAAAGCTAGGTGCGGCCAGGAGACCCTTAAACATACGGTCCATATAGATTTAACACATGCAAGTTTACATTACTATTCTGGTTCAAAGAAACGGTCCTAATGCACTAAGAGGCTCTCTTCCGAATTCATAATTCATTTAGTGATTGCATGCCTCCCAACGGTTATCAAGTCGCCAACCAGGTAGAATAAGGAAAAATAATAATAGGTTATCCTTTCGTACCTTAAGACTGAAACAGCAAGGGCGAGTAGAAGTGTTGATTTATTAATTTTGATTCACGGCTTCTGCTATGTACCCAAATGGTTGGTTAATTTCTTAGAGACACAACCACCAAAGACTTATCCATTATTTTCACTGGAACTAGGCAATAATTCGGGTTCCAATCATCTCCTTCTTAATGGGATTGTGCGCACTAAGGGAGAGAATAGGGGATGAGAACTCAAGTTCAATCTGCATGTAAATGTACCTACATTAAAACCGGATGCAGAGTGGAAGGGAAAAGGAAGTGAGGAAAACAATACCTCCTTGTGCTGCTGCTCGACTGGACAAATAAGAATAGGAAAGAAACGTATGTTAAAGTGATGAGGTCTTCCTCCTAGGCTTAAGATTTTGGAACGAAGGTGAAGGGAAGATGGTACAGGATTTGTCTTGATGTTCTTCATTTGGACGTTCATGATTCTGTTGTGGGGGTGAGGTGAGATGGAATTTTCTGATCTAAGGTCTCTTCCTTAGCTGGTTGGCGGTATAGAGAGGACGAGGGAAAAATAAGATGTGTGGTATAAGAAGGAAAGTGACTAGCAATTTAACTCATGAGACTCCTCCTATGCGCACAGGTGGTGTAAGAGGAGAGTGGGATTCTTGCCCAATCAAATCACATGCAAGCTGACTCGTGAGGGCTTAATGGGTGCAAGCATGGAAGGCTGATTTAGTTTTAGTTAAAGCTGAAAAAGTTTATACACAGCAGCAAGCAATCAGTCTTCTTTTGGGACTCCCTAGGCGCATGTGATGAGAGGAATGAGGGCAAAACTGACTTGTTGTTGGTTTCAAAGATTCAAGGTCAGAATTCTGACTCTATACACGCGCATGATGGGACCAAAGGAATCAGATTTCCCAAGTGTCCAAAGGTAACACAAGTGGCGTTCATGCAAAGAAAGGAGGAGGGGCAAGTGGCAGACATGCAAGGAAAGCTAGGACTGATTGCTTCTAACAATTGACCAGAATATCTCCTCATTCCACTCCTATTATGCGCACCAAAGTAAAACAGGGTGTGGGAAATGAGATTTTTGGCCAATCAATTTTCAAGCAGGCTGACCACGTTACTTTCATAGGACAAAGGCTTAGCTGAGATTGGGGTCAGCACCTTTAGTTCCTTTTTCTACACTCCAAACGCACGTGGTGAGGGAGACAATAATGGATGGGATCTTTTCCTAGTGGCACACGTAAGGGGAAGAGGTGGCGGATAAGCAGACCAAGGGCAGGCTAGGGCCATGTATAGGTTGGTTGACTTAAGGTAGGATGACAAGTAACATAAACAAATTGGAATTCCCCACTCTCCCAGACGTACAGGTGGCGAAGCAGGTGGGTAGATAAAGGTTGATCCTAGGCCAATTATTGACCACTATGCAGATTTTCTATTTGGCAAGTGAGGGTTGTCTAAAGTTAGGAAAAATTTGGGATGGTTATGGTCCTCTTCAACAGCCCTTGGGCCGAAGCCCTTAGATGGGATTGGGTTCCAAAATACACAAGTCCTATTATTCACCTATTTAGGAATTAACCCAAGCCTTATAATTTTTTATGTACCCTCTAATTACTTACTAAGATTTTATTCTTTGTAATAAAATTAATCACATACTTTTAATAATACTCACATAATTTCTTAATTAGTGGCATCCTTTATTCTTATACTCCTAACTAGAATTTCACATGCATAAAATAGGTAATTAATTCCCCGATTAAATTTTCTACTCCAATCAAAAGGCAAATTTTTTTATTTAATCCGCAGATACGTATTCTACCACATTCCTAATTGTAATTTAATAAATATGTTCCTAATTAGACGGGATGTTACACATCCGTTTTCGACGGAAATGGATTCTGTCGAATATTTTTTACGGAAAACGAATTCCGTCGAAAATGGATGATTAAAATAAATGCAAAAGAAATTGATTTTGTGAAGTTTTTCGACTGAAAATGATTTCCGTAGAAGATTTTTGACGGAAAATGGATTCCGTCGAAAATTTTTGACGGCAAATGAATTCCATCGAAAACGGATAAATAAAATAAATGCAAAAGAAATGGATTCATCCGTTTTCGATGGAAATGGATTCTGTCGAAGATTTTTTACGGAAAACGAATTCCGTCGAAAATGGATGAATAAAATAAATGCAAAAGAAATTGATTTTGTGAAGTTTTTCGACTGAAAATGGATTCCGTAGAAGATTTTCGACGGAATTCATTTTCCGTCGAAAAACTTCACAAAATAAATTTCTTTTGCATTAATTTAATTCATCCATTTTCGACGGAATACATTTTCCGTCAAAAATCTTCGACGGAATCCATTTTGCGTCGAAAAACTCACAAAATCAATTTTCTTTGCATTTATTTTATTAATCCGTTTTCGACGAAATCCTTTTTCCGTCGAAAAACTTCACAAAATCAATTTCTTTTGCATTTATTTTATTAATCCGTTTTCAACGGAATACATTTTTCGTCAAAAATTTTCGACGGAATCCATTTTTCATCGAAAAACATCATAAAATAATTTATTTTCCATTTATTTTATTCATCCGTTTTCGACGGAATACATTTTTCGTCAAAAATCTTCAACGGAATCCATTTTTCGTCGAAAAACTTCATAAAATCAATTTCTTTTGCATTTATTTTAATCATCCATTTTCGACGGAATTCATTTTTCGTCAAAAATCTTCGACGGAATCCATTTTTCGTCGATAAACTTCATAAAAACAATTTCTTTTGCATTTATTTTATTCATCCATTTTCGACGGAATTCTTTTTCCGTCAAATATCTTCGACGGTATCTATTTCTCGTCGAAAAACGAGTCGACGCAATCCATTTTCGTCGAAAAACTTCACAAAATCAATTTCTTTTGCATTTATTTTATTCATCCATTTTCGACGGAATCCATTTTCTGTCAAAAAACTTCACAATATCAATTTCTTTTACAATTTATTTTATTCATCCGTTTTCGACGGAATTCGTTTTCCGTCAAAAATCTTCGACGCAATCCATTTTCGTCGAAAAACTTCACAAAATCAATTTCTTTTGCATTTATTTTATTCATCCATTTATGACGGAATCCATTTTTTGTCAAAAAACTTCACAATATCAATTTCTTTTGCATTTATTTTATTCATCCATTTTCGACGGAATCCATTTTCCATCCAAAAACTTCACAAAATGAATTTCTTTTGCATTTATTTTATTCTTCCATTTTCGACGGAATTCATTTTCCGTCAAAAATCTTCGACGAAATCCATTTTCCATCGAAAAACTTCACAAAATCAATTTCTTTCGCATTTATTTTATTCATCATTTTTCGACGGAATTCTTTTTCCGTCCAAAATCTTCGACGGAATCCATTTTCCGTCGAAAAACTTCACAAAATCAATTTCTTTTGCATTTATTTTATTCATCCATTTTCGACGGAATTCATTTTCCGTCAAAAATCTTTACAAAATCAATTTCTTTTACATTTATTTTATTCATCCGTTTTCGACGAAATACATTTTTCGACAAAAATCTTCAACGGAATCCATTTTTCTTCGAAAAACTTCATAAAATCAATTTCTTTTGCATTTATTTTATTCATCCATTTTCAACGGAATTTATTTTCCGTCAAAAATCTTCGACAGAATCAATTTTCCGTCGAAAAACTTCACAAAATCAATTTCTCTTGCATTTATTTTATGCATCCGTTTTCGATGGAATTCATTTTCCGTCAAAAATCTTCGACGGAATCCATTTTCCGTCAGAATCTTCTACGGAATCCATTTTCCGTCGAAAAACTTCACAAAATCAATTTCTTTTGCATTTATTTTATTCATCCGTTTTCGACGGAATACATTTTTCGTCAAAAATCTTCAACGGAATCCATTTTTCATCGAAAAATTAATAAAATCAATTTCTTTTGCATTTATTTTATTCATCCATTTTCAACGGAATTCATTTTCCGTCAAAAATCTTTGACGGAATCCAATTTGCGTCGAAAAACTTCATAAAATCAAATTCCTTTGTATTTATTTTATTAATCCGTTTTCGACGGAATTCTTTTTTAGTCGAATAACTTCACAAAATCAATTTCTTTTGTATTTATTTTAGTCATCCGTTTTCGATGGAATTCTTTTTTCGTCAAAAATCTTCGTCGGACTCCATTTTCCATCAAAAATCTTCTACGGAATCCATTTTCCGTCGAAAAACTTCGAAAAATCAATTTCTTTTACATTTATTTTATTAATCCATGTTCGACGGAATTCATTTTCCGTTGAAACACTTCTCAAAATAAATTTCTTTTGCATTAATTTAATTCATTCATTTTCGACGGAATACATTTTTCGTCAAAAATCTTCGACGGAATCCATTTTCCATCGAAAAACTTCATAAAATCAATTTCTTTTGCATTTATTTTATTCATCCATTTTCAAAGGAACTCATTTTCCGTCAAAAATCTTCGACGAAATCCATTTTCCATCAAAAATCTTCTTCGGAATCCATTTTCCGTCGAAAAACTTCGAAAAATCAATTTCTTTTGCATTTATTTTATTCATCCATTTTCAACGGAATTCATTTTCCGTCAAAAATCTTCGACGGAATCCAATTTGCGTCGAAAAACTTCATAAAATCAATTTCCTTTGTATTTATTTTATTAATCCGTTTTCGACGGAATTCTTTTTTAGTCGAAAAACTTCATAAAATCAATTTCTTTTGCATTTATTTTATTCATCCATTTTCGACGAAATTTATTTTCCGTCAAAAATCTTCGACGGAATCCATTTTTCATCAAAAATCTTCTACGGAATCCATTTTCCGTCGAAAAACTTCGAAAAATCAATTTCTTTTACATTTATTTTATTAATCCATTTGTTTTCTGTTGAAAAACTTCACAAAATCAATTTCTTTTGAATTTATTTTATTCATCCGTTTTCGAAGGAATCCGTTTTACGTCGAAAAACTTCATAAAATCAATTTCTTTTGCATTTATTTTATTCATCCATTTTCGACGAAATTTATTTTCCGTCAAAAATCTTCGACGGAATCCATTTTCCTTCAAAAATCTTCTACGGAATCCATTTTCCGTCGAAAAACTTTGAAAAATCAATTTCTTTTACATTTATTTTATTAATCCATGTTCGTAGGAATTCATTTTCCGTTGAAACACTTCTCAAAATAAATTGCTTTTGCATTAATTTAATTCATTCATTTTCGACGGAACACATTTTCCGTCAAAAATCTTCGACGGAAACCATTTTCCGTCGAAAAACTTCATAAAATCAATTTCTTTTGCATTTATTTTATTCATCCATTTTCAAAGGAACTCATTTTCCATCAAAAATCTTCGACGGAATCCATTTTTCATCGAAAAACTTCGTAAAATCAATTTCTTTTGCATTTATTTTATTCATCCATTTTCGACGGAATTCATTTTTCGTCCAAAATCTTCGACGGAATCCAATTTCCGTCGATAAACTTCACAAAATCAATTTCTTTTGCATTTATTTTATTCATCCGTTTTTGACGGAATTCATTTTCCGTCAAAAATCTTTAAAAAATCAATTTCTTTTGCATTTATTTTATTCATCCGTTTTCGACGAAATACATTTTTCGACAAAAATCTTCAACAGAATCCATTTTTCTTCGAAAAACTTCATAAAATCAATTTCTTTTGCATTTATTTTATTCATCCATTTTCAACGGAATTCATTTTCCGTCAAAAATCTTCGATAGAATCTATTTTCCGTCGAAAAACTTCACAAAATCAATTTCTCTTGCATTTATTTTATTCATCCGTTTTCGATGGAATTCATTTTCCGTCAAAAATCTTCGACGGAATCCATTTTCCGTCAGAATCTTCTACGGAATCCATTTTCCGTCGAAAAACTTCACAAAATCAATTTCTTTTGCATTTATTTTATTCATCCGTTTTCGACGGAATACATTTTTCGTCAAAAATCTTCAACGGAATCCATTTTTCGTCGAAAAATTAATAAAATCAATTTCTTTTGCATTTATTTTATTCATCCATTTTCAACGGAATTCATTTTTCGTCAAAAATCTTTGACGGAATCCAATTTGCGTCGAAAAACTTCATAAAATCAATTTCCTTTGTATTTATTTTATTAATCCGTTTTCGACGGAATTCTTTTTTAGTCGAAAAACTTCACAAAATCAATTTCTTTTGTATTTATTTTAGTCATCCGTTTTCGATGGAATTCTTTTTTCGTCAAAAATCTTCGACGGACTCCATTTTCCTTCAAAAATCTTCTACTGAATCCATTTTCCGTCGAAAAACTTCGAAAAATCAATTTCTTTTACATTTATTTTATTAATCCATTTGTTTTCTGTTGAAAAACTTCACAAAATCAATTTCTTTTGAATTTATTTTATTCATCCGTTTTCGAAGGAATCCGTTTTACGTCGAAAAACTTCATAAAATCAATTTCTTTTGCATTTATTTTATTCATCCATTTTCGACGAAATTTATTTTCCGTCAAAAATCTTCGACGGAATCCATTTTCCATCAAAAATCTTCTACGGAATCCATTTTCCCTCGAAAAACTTCGAAAAATCAATTTCTTTTACATTTATTTTATTAATCCATGTTCGACGGAATACATTTTCCGTTGAAACACTTCTCAAAATAAATTTCTTTTGCATTAATTTAATTCATTCATTTTCGACGGAATACATTTTCCGTCAAAAATCTTCGACGGAAACATTTTCCGTCGAAAAACTTCATAAAATCAATTTCTTTTGCATTTATTTTATTCATCCATTTTCAAAGGAACTCATTTTCCATCAAAAATCTTCGACGAAATCCATTTTTCATCGAAAAACTTCATAAAATCAATTTCTTTTGCATTTATTTTATTCATCCATTTTCGACGGAATTCATTTTCCGTCCAAAATCTTCGACGGAATCCATTTTCCGTCGAAAAACTTCACAAAATCAATTTCTTTTGCATTTATTTTATTCATCCATTTTCGACGGAATTCATTTTCCGTCAAAAATCTTTACAAAATCAATTTCTTTTACATTTATTTTATTCATCCGTTTTCGACGAAATACATTTTTCGACAAAAATCTTCAACGGAATCCATTTTTCTTCGAAAAACTTCATAAAATCAATTTCTTTTGCATTTATTTTATTCATCCATTTTCAACGGAATTCATTTTCCGTCAAAAATCTTCGACAGAATCTATTTTCCGTCGAAAAACTTCACAAAATCAATTTCTCTTGCATTTATTTTATTCATCCGTTTTCGATGGAATTCATTTTCCGTCAAAAATCTTCGACGGAATCCATTTTCCGTCAGAATCTTCTACGGAATCCATTTTCCGTCGAAAAACTTCACAAAATCAATTTCTTTTGCATTTATTTTATTCATCCATTTTCGACGGAATCCATTTTCTGTCAAAAAACTTCACAATATCAATTTCTTTTACAATTTATTTTATTCATCCGTTTTCGACGGAATTCGTTTTCCGTCAAAAATCTTCGACGCAATCCATTTTCGTCGAAAAACTTCACAAAATCAATTTCTTTTGCATTTATTTTATTCATCCATTTATGACGGAATCCATTTTTTGTCAAAAAACTTCACAATATCAATTTCTTTTGCATTTATTTTATTCATCCATTTTCGACGGAATCCATTTTCCATCCAAAAACTTAACAAAATGAATTTCTTTTGCATTTATTTTATTCTTCCATTTTCGACGGAATTCATTTTCCGTCAAAAATCTTCGACGAAATCCATTTTCCATCGAAAAACTTCACAAAATCAATTTCTTTCGCATTTATTTTATTCATCATTTTTCGACGGAATTCTTTTTCCGTCCAAAATCTTCGACGGAATCCATTTTCCGTCGAAAAACTTCACAAAATCAATTTCTTTTGCATTTATTTTATTCATCCATTTTCGACGGAATTCATTTTCCGTCAAAAATCTTTACAAAATCAATTTCTTTTACATTTATTTTATTCATCCGTTTTCGACGAAATACATTTTTCGACAAAAATCTTCAACGGAATCCATTTTTCTTCGAAAAACTTCATAAAATCAATTTCTTTTGCATTTATTTTATTCATCCATTTTCAACGGAATTTATTTTCCGTCAAAAATCTTCGACAGAATCAATTTTCCGTCGAAAAACTTCACAAAATCAATTTCTCTTGCATTTATTTTATGCATCCGTTTTCGATGGAATTCATTTTCCGTCAAAAATCTTCGACGGAATCCATTTTCCGTCAGAATCTTCTACGGAATCCATTTTCCGTCGAAAAACTTCACAAAATCAATTTCTTTTGCATTTATTTTATTCATCCGTTTTCGACGGAATACATTTTTCGTCAAAAATCTTCAACGGAATCCATTTTTCATCGAAAAATTAATAAAATCAATTTCTTTTGCATTTATTTTATTCATCCATTTTCAACGGAATTCATTTTCCGTCAAAAATCTTTGACGGAATCCAATTTGCGTCGAAAAACTTCATAAAATCAATTTCCTTTGTATTTATTTTATTAATCCGTTTTCGACGGAATTCTTTTTTAGTCGAATAACTTCACAAAATCAATTTCTTTTGTATTTATTTTAGTCATCCGTTTTCGATGGAATTCTTTTTTCGTCAAAAATCTTCGTCGGACTCCATTTTCCATCAAAAATCTTCTACGGAATCCATTTTCCGTCGAAAAACTTCGAAAAATCAATTTCTTTTACATTTATTTTATTAATCCATGTTCGACGGAATTCATTTTCCGTTGAAACACTTCTCAAAATAAATTTCTTTTGCATTAATTTAATTCATTCATTTTCGACGGAATACATTTTCCGTCAAAAATCTTCGACGGAATCCATTTTCCATCGAAAAACTTCATAAAATCAATTTCTTTTGCATTTATTTTATTCATCCATTTTCGACGGAACTCATTTTCCGTCAAAAATCTTTGACGGAATCCATTTTCCATCAAAAATCTTCTTCGGAATCCATTTTCCGTCGAAAAACTTCGAAAAATCAATTTCTTTTGCATTTATTTTATTCATCCATTTTCAACGGAATTCATTTTCCGTCAAAAATCTTCGACGGAATCCAATTTGCGTCGAAAAACTTCATAAAATCAATTTCTTTTGCATTTATTTTATTCATCCATTTTCGACGAAATTTATTTTCCGTCAAAAATCTTCGACGGAATCCATTTTCCATCAAAAATCTTCTACGGAATCCATTTTCCGTCGAAAAACTTCGAAAAATCAATTTCTTTTACATTTATTTTATTAATCCATTTGTTTTCTGTTGAAAAACTTCACAAAATCAATTTCTTTTGAATTTATTTTATTCATCCGTTTTCGAAGGAATCCGTTTTACGTCGAAAAACTTCATAAAATCAATTTCTTTTGCATTTATTTTATTCATCCATTTTCGACGAAATTTATTTTCCGTCAAAAATCTTCGACGGAATCCATTTTCCATCAAAAATCTTCTACGGAATCCATTTTCCCTCGAAAAACTTTGAAAAATCAATTTCTTTTAGATTTATTTTATTAATCCATGTTCGACGGAATACATTTTCCGTTGAAACACTTCTCAAAATAAATTTCTTTTGCATTAATTTAATTCATTCATTTTCGACGGAATACATTTTCCGTCAAAAATCTTCGACGGAAACATTTTCCGTCGAAAAACTTCATAAAATCAATTTCTTTTGCATTTATTTTATTCATCCATTTTCAAAGGAACTCATTTTCCATCAAAAATCTTCGACGAAATCCATTTTTCATCGAAAAACTTCATAAAATCAATTTCTTTTGCATTTATTTTATTCATCCATTTTCGACGGAATTCATTTTCCGTCCAAAATCTTCGACGGAATCCATTTTCCGTCGAAAAACTTCACAAAATCAATTTCTTTTGCATTTATTTTATTCATCCATTTTCGACGGAATTCATTTTCCGTCAAAAATCTTTACAAAATCAATTTCTTTTACATTTATTTTATTCATCCGTTTTCGACGAAATACATTTTTCGACAAAAATCTTCAACGGAATCCATTTTTCTTCGAAAAACTTCATAAAATCAATTTCTTTTGCATTTATTTTATTCATCCATTTTCAACGGAATTCATTTTCCGTCAAAAATCTTCGACAAAATCTATTTTCCGTCGAAAAACTTCACAAAATCAATTTCTCTTGCATTTATTTTATTCATCCATTTTCGGTGGAATTCATTTTCCGTCAAAAATCTTCGACGGAATCCATTTTCCGTCAGAATCTTCTACGGAATCCATTTTCCGTCGAAAAACTTCACAAAATCAATTTCTTTTGCATTTATTTTATTCATCCATTTTCGACGGAATCCATTTTCTGTCAAAAAACTTCACAATATCAATTTCTTTTACAATTTATTTTATTCATCCGTTTTCGACGGAATTCGTTTTCCGTCAAAAATCTTCGACGCAATCCATTTTCGTCGAAAAACTTCACAAAATCAATTTCTTTTGCATTTATTTTATTCATCCATTTATGACGCAATCCATTTTTTGTCAAAAAACTTCACAATATCAATTTCTTTTGCATTTATTTTATTCATCCATTTTCGACGGAATCCATTTTCCATCCAAAAACTTAACAAAATGAATTTCTTTTGCATTTATTTTATTCTTCCATTTTCGACGGAATTCATTTTCCGTCAAAAATCTTCGACGAAATCCATTTTCCATCGAAAAACTTCACAAAATCAATTTCTTTCGCATTTATTTTATTCATCATTTTTCGACGGAATTCTTTTTCCGTCCAAAATCTTCGACGGAATCCATTTTCCGTCGAAAAAATTCACAAAATCAATTTCTTTTGCATTTATTTTATTCATCCATTTTCGACGGAATTCATTTTCCGTCAAAAATCTTTACAAAATCAATTTCTTTTACATTTATTTTATTCATCCGTTTTCGACGAAATACATTTTTCGACAAAAATCTTCAACGGAATCCATTTTTCTTCGAAAAACTTCATAAAATCAATTTCTTTTGCATTTATTTTATTCATCCATTTTCAACGGAATTTATTTTCCGTCAAAAATCTTCGACAGAATCAATTTTCCGTCGAAAAACTTCACAAAATCAATTTCTCTTGCATTTATTTTATTCATCCGTTTTCGATGGAATTCATTGTCCGTCAAAAATCTTCGACGGTATCCATTTTCTGTCAGAATCTTCTACGGAATCCATTTTCCGTCGAAAAACTTCACAAAATCAATTTCTTTTGCATTTATTTTATTCATCCGTTTTCGACGGAATACATTTTTCGTCAAAAATCTTCAACGGAATCCATTTTTCATCGAAAAATTAATAAAATCAATTTCTTTTGCATTTATTTTATTCATCCATTTTCAACGGAATTCATTTTCCGTCAAAAATCTTTGACGGAATCCAATTTGCGTCGAAAAACTTCATAAAATCAATTTCCTTTGTATTTATTTTATTAATCCGTTTTCGACGGAATTCTTTTTTAGTCGAATAACTTCACAAAATCAATTTCTTTTGTATTTATTTTAGTCATCCGTTTTCGATGGAATTCTTTTTTCGTCAAAAATCTTCGTCGGACTCCATTTTCCATCAAAAATCTTTTACGGAATCCATTTTCCGTCCAAAAACTTCGAAAAATCAATTTCTTTTACATTTATTTTATTAATCCATGTTCGACGGAATTCATTTTCCGTTGAAACACTTCTCAAAATAAATTTCTTTTGCATTAATTTAATTCATTCATTTTCGACGGAATACATTTTTCGTCAAAAATCTTCGACGGAATCCATTTTCCATCGAAAAACTTCATAAAATCAATTTCTTTTGCATTTATTTTATTCATCCATTTTCAAAGGAACTCATTTTCCGTCAAAAATCTTCGACGAAATCCATTTTCCATCAAAAATCTTCTTCGGAATCCATTTTCCGTCGAAAAACTTCGAAAAATCAATTTCTTTTGCATTTATTTTATTCATCCATTTTCAACGGAATTCATTTTCCGTCAAAAATCTTCGACGGAATCCAATTTGCGTCGAAAAACTTCATAAAATCAATTTCCTTTGTATTTATTTTATTAATCCGTTTTCGACGGAACTCTTTTTTAGTCGAAAAACTTCATAAAATCAATTTCTTTTGCATTTATTTTATTCATCCATTTTCGACGAAATTTATTTTCCGTCAAAAATCTTCGACGGAATCCATTTTCCATCAAAAATCTTCTACGGAATCCATTTTCCGTCGAAAAACTTCGAAAAATCAATTTCTTTTACAATTATTTTATTAATCCATTTGTTTTCTGTTGAAAAACTTCACAAAATCAATTTCTTTTGAATTTATTTTATTCATCCGTTTTCGAAGGAATCCGTTTTACGTCGAAAAACTTCATAAAATCAATTTCTTTTGCATTTATTTTATTCATCCATTTTCGACGAAATTTATTTTCCGTCCAAAATCTTCGACGGAATCCATTTTCCATCAAAAATCTTCTACGAAATCCATTTTCCCTCGAAAAACTTTGAAAAATCAATTTCTTTTACATTTATTTTATTAATCCATGTTCGACGGAATAAATTTTCCGTTGAAACACTTCTCAAAATAAATTTCTTTTGCATTAATTTAATTCATTCATTTTCGACGGAATACATTTTCCGTCAAAAATCTTCGACGGAAACATTTTCCGTCGAAAAACTTCATAAAATCAATTTCTTTTGCATTTATTTTATTCATCCATTTTCAAAGGAACTCATTTTCCATCAAAAATCTTCGACGAAATCCATTTTTCATCAAAAAACTTCATAAAATCAATTTCTTTTGCATTTATTTTATTCATCCATTTTCGACGGAATTCATTTTCCGTCCAAAATCTTCGACGGAATCCATTTTCCGTCGAAAAACTTCACAAAATCAATTTCTTTTGCATTTATTTTATTCATCCATTTTCGACGGAATTCATTTTCCGTCAAAAATCTTTACAAAATCAATTTCTTTTACATTTATTTTATTCATCCGTTTTCGACGAAATACATTTTTCGACAAAAATCTTCAACGGAATCCATTTTTCTTCGAAAAACTTCATAAAATCAATTTCTTTTGCATTTATTTTATTCATCCATTTTCAACGGAATTTATTTTCCGTCAAAAATCTTCGACAGAATCAATTTTCCGTCGAAAAACTTCACAAAATCAATTTCTCTTGCATTTATTTTATGCATCCGTTTTCGATGGAATTCATTTTCCGTCAAAAATCTTCGACGGAATCCATTTTCTGTCAGAATCTTCTACGGAATCCATTTTCCGTCGAAAAACTTCACAAAATCAATTTCTTTTGCATTTATTTTATTCATCCGTTTTCGACGGAATACATTTTTCGTCAAAAATCTTCAACGGAATCCATTTTTCATCGAAAAATTAATAAAATCAATTTCTTTTGCATTTATTTTATTCATCCATTTTCAACGGAATTCATTTTCCGTCAAAAATCTTTGACGGAATCCAATTTGCGTCGAAAAACTTCATAAAATCAATTTCCTTTGTATTTATTTTATTAATCCGTTTTCGACGGAATTCTTTTTTAGTCGAATAACTTCACAAAATCAATTTCTTTTGTATTTATTTTAGTCATCCGTTTTCGATGGAATTCTTTTTTCGTCAAAAATCTTCGTCGGACTCCATTTTCCATCAAAAATCTTCTACGGAATCCATTTTCCGTCCAAAAACTTCGAAAAATCAATTTCTTTTACATTTATTTTATTAATCCATGTTCGACGGAATTCATTTTCCGTTGAAACACTTCTCAAAATAAATTTCTTTTGCATTAATTTAATTCATTCATTTTCGACGGAATACATTTTTCGTCAAAAATCTTCGACGGAATCCATTTTCCATCGAAAAACTTCATAAAATCAATTTCTTTTGCATTTATTTTATTCATCCATTTTCAAAGGAACTCATTTTCCGTCAAAAATCTTCGACGAAATCCATTTTCCATCAAAAATCTTCTTCGGAATCCATTTTCCGTCGAAAAACTTCGAAAAATCAATTTCTTTTGCATTTATTTTATTCATCCATTTTCAACGGAATTCATTTTCCGTCAAAAATCTTCGACGGAATCCAATTTGCGTCGAAAAACTTCATAAAATCAATTTCCTTTGTATTTATTTTATTAATCCGTTTTCGACGGAACTCTTTTTTAGTCGAAAAACTTCATAAAATCAATTTCTTTTGCATTTATTTTATTCATCCATTTTCGACGAAATTTATTTTCCGTCAAAAATCTTCGACGGAATCCATTTTCCATCAAAAATCTTCTACGGAATCCATTTTCCGTCGAAAAACTTCGAAAAATCAATTTCTTTTACAATTATTTTATTAATCCATTTGTTTTCTGTTGAAAAACTTCACAAAATCAATTTCTTTTGAATTTATTTTATTCATCCGTTTTCGAAGGAATCCGTTTTACGTCGAAAAACTTCATAAAATCAATTTCTTTTGCATTTATTTTATTCATCCATTTTCGACGAAATTTATTTTCCGTCCAAAATCTTCGACGGAATCCATTTTCCATCAAAAATCTTCTACGAAATCCATTTTCCCTCGAAAAACTTTGAAAAATCAATTTCTTTTACATTTATTTTATTAATCCATGTTCGACGGAATAAATTTTCCGTTGAAACACTTCTAAAAATAAATTTCTTTTGCATTAATTTAATTCATTCATTTTCGACGGAATACATTTTCCGTCAAAAATCTTCGACGGAAACATTTTCCGTCGAAAAACTTCATAAAATCAATTTCTTTTGCATTTATTTTATTCATCCATTTTCAAAGGAACTCATTTTCCATCAAAAATCTTCGACGAAATCCATTTTTCATCAAAAAACTTCATAAAATCAATTTCTTTTGCATTTATTTTATTCATCCATTTTCGACGGAATTCATTTTCCGTCCAAAATCTTCGACGGAATCCATTTTCCGTCGAAAAACTTCACAAAATCAATTTCTTTTGCATTTATTTTATTCATCCATTTTCGACGGAATTCATTTTCCGTCAAAAATCTTTACAAAATCAATTTCTTTTACATTTATTTTATTCATCCGTTTTCGACGAAATACATTTTTCGACAAAAATCTTCAACGGAATCCATTTTTCTTCGAAAAACTTCATAAAATCAATTTCTTTTGCATTTATTTTATTCATCCATTTTCAACGGAATTCATTTTCCGTCAAAAATCTTCGACCGAATCTATTTTCCGTCGAAAAACTTCACAAAATCAATTTCTCTTGCATTTATTTTATTCATCCGTTTTCGATGGAATTCATTTTCCGTCAAAAATCTTCGACGGAATCCATTTTCCGTCAGAATCTTCTACGGAATCCATTTTCCGTCGAAAAACTTCACAAAATCAATTTCTTTTGCATTTATTTTATTCATCCGTTTTCGACGGAATACATTTTTCGTCAAAAATCTTCAACGGAATCCATTTTTCGTCGAAAAATTAATAAAATCAATTTCTTTTGCATTTATTTTATTCCTCCATTTTCGACGGAATTCATTTTCCGTCAAAAATCTTCGACGAAATCCATTTTCCATCGAAAAACTTCACAAAATCAATTTCTTTCACATTTATTTTATTCATCATTTTTCGACGGAATTCATTTTCCGTCCAAAATCTTCGACGGAATCCATTTTCCGTCGAAAAACTTCACAAAATCAATTTCTTTTGCATTTATTTTATTCATCCATTTTCAACGGAATTCATTTTCCGTCAAAAATCTTTACAAAATCAATTTCTTTTACATTTATTTTATTCATCCGTTTTCGACGAAATACATTTTTCGACAAAAATCTTCAACGGAATCCATTTTTCTACGAAAAACTTCATAAAATCAATTTCTTTTGCATTTATTTTATTCAACCATTTTCAACGGAATTTATTTTTCGTCAAAAATCTTCGACAGAATCTATTTTTCGTCGAAAAACTTCACAAAATCAATTTCTCTTGCATTTATTTTATTCATCCGTTTTCGATGGAATTCATTTTCCGTCAAAAATCTTCGACGGAATCCATTTTCCGTCAGAATCTTCTACGGAATCCATTTTCCGTCGAAAAACTTCACAAAATCAATTTCTTTTGCATTTATTTTATTCATCCGTTTTCGACGGAATACATTTTTCGTCAAAAATCTTCAACGGAATCCATTTTTCGTCGAAAAATTAATAAAATCAATTTCTTTTGCATTTATTTTATTCATCCATTTTCAACGGAATTCATTTTCCGTCAAAAATCTTTGACGGAATCCAATTTGCGTCGAAAAACTTCATAAAATCAATTTCCTTTGTATTTATTTTATTAATCCGTTTTCGACGGAATTCTTTTTTAGTCGAAAAACTTCACAAAATCAATTTCTTTTGTATTTATTTTAGTCATCCGTTTTCGATGGAATTCTTTTTTCGTCAAAAATCTTCGACGGACTCCATTTTCCATCAAAAATCTTCGACGGACTCCATTTTCCATCAAAACTCTTCTACGGAATCCATTTTCCGTCGAAAAACTTCGAAAAATCAATTTCTTTTACATTTATTTTATTAATCCATGTTCGACGGAATTCATTTTCCGTTGAAACACTTCTCAAAATAAATTTCTTTTGCATTAATTTAATTCATTCATTTTCGACGGTATACATTTTTCGTCAAAAATCTTCGACGGAATCCATTTTCCATCGAAAAACTTCATAAAATCAATTTCTTTTGCATTTATTTTATTCATCCATTTTCAAAGGAACTCATTTTCCGTCAAAAATCTTAGACGAAATCCATTTTCCATCAAAAATCTTCTTCGGAATCCATTTTCCGTCGAAAAACTTCGAAAAATCAATTTCTTTTGCATTTATTTTATTCATCCATTTTCAACGGAATTCATTTTCCGTCAAAAATCTTCGACGGAATCCAATTTGCGTCGAAAAACTTCATAAAATCAATTTCCTTTGTATTTATTTTATTAATCCGTTTTCGACGGAATTCTTTTTTAGTCGAAAAACTTCATAAAATCAATTTCTTTTGCATTTATTTTATTCATCCCTTTTCGACGAAATTTATTTTCCGTCAAAAATCTTCGACGGAATCCATTTTTCATCAAAAATCTTCTACGGAATCCATTTTCCGTCGAAAAACTTCGAAAAATCAATTTCTTCTACATTTATTTTATTAATCCATTTGTTTTCTGTTGAAAAACTTCACAAAATCAATTTCTTTTGAATTTATTTTATTCATCCGTTTTCGAAGGAATCCGTTTTACGTCGAAAAACTTCATAAAATCAATTTCTTTTGCATTTATTTTATTCATCCATTTTCGACGAAATTTATTTTCCGTCAAAAATCTTCGACGGAATCCATTTTCCATCAAAAATCTTCTACGGAATCCATTTTCCGTCGAAAAACTTTGAAAAATCAATTTCTTTTACATTTATTTTATTAATCCATGTTCGACGGAATTCATTTTCCGTTGAAACACTTCTCAAAATAAATTGCTTTTGCATTAATTTAATTCATTCATTTTCGACGGAACACATTTTCCGTCAAAAATCTTCGACGGAAACCATTTTCCGTCGAAAAACTTCATAAAATCAATTTCTTTTGCATTTATTTTATTCATCCATTTTCAAAGGAACTCATTTTCCATCAAAAATCTTCGACGGAATCCATTTTTCATCGAAAAACTTCGTAAAATCAATTTCTTTTGCATTTATTTTATTCATCCATTTTCGACGGAATTCATTTTTCGTCCAAAATCTTCGACGGAATCCATTTTCCGTCGAAAAACTTCATAAAATCAATTTCTTTTGCATTTATTTTATTCATCCATTTTCGACGGAATTCATTTTCCGTCAAAAATCTTTAAAAAATCAATTTCTTTTACATTTATTTTATTCATCCGTTTTCGACGAAATACATTTTTCGACAAAAATCTTCAACAGAATCCATTTTTCTTCGAAAAACTTCATAAAATCAATTTCTTTTGCATTTATTTTATTCATCCATTTTCAACGGAATTCATTTTCCGTCAAAAATCTTCGATAGAATCTATTTTCCGTCGAAAAACTTCACAAAATCAATTTCTCTTGCATTTATTTTATTCATCCGTTTTCGATGGAATTCATTTTCCGTCAAAAATCTTCGACGGAATCCATTTTCCGTCAGAATCTTCTACGGAATCCATTTTCCGTCGAAAAACTTCACAAAATCAATTTCTTTTGCATTTATTTTATTCATCCGTTTTCGACGGAATACATTTTTCGTCAAAAATCTTCAACGGAATCCATTTTTCGTCGAAAAATTAATAAAATCAATTTCTTTTGCATTTATTTTATTCATCCATTTTCAACGGAATTCATTTTTCGTCAAAAATCTTCGACGGAATCCAATTTGCGTCGAAAAACTTCATAAAATCAATTTCCTTTGTATTTATTTTATTAATCCGTTTTCGACGGAATTCTTTTTTAGTCGAAAAACTTCACAAAATCAATTTCTTTTGTATTTATTTTAGTCATCCGTTTTCGATGGAATTCTTTTTTCGTCAAAAATCTTCGACGGACTCCATTTTCCTTCAAAAATCTTCTACTGAATCCATTTTCCGTCGAAAAACTTCGAAAAATCAATTTCTTTTACATTTATTTTATTAATCCATGTTCGACGGAATTCATTTTCCGTTGAAACACTTCTCAAAATAAATTTCTTTTGCATTAATTTAATTCATTCATTTTCGACGGAATACATTTTCCGTCAAAAATGTTCGACGGAATCCATTTTCCGTCGAAAAACTTCATAAAATCAATTTCTTTTGCATTTATTTTATTCATCCATTTTCAAAGGAACTCATTTTCCGTCAAAAATCTTCGACGAAATCCATTTTCCATCAAAATTCTTCTACGGAATCCATTTTCCGTCGAAAAACTTTGAAAAATCAATTTCTTTTGCATTTATTTTATTCATCCATTTTCAACGGAATTCATTTTCCGTCAAAAATCTTCGACGGAATCCAATTTGCGTCGAAAAACTTCATAAAATCAATTTCCTTTGTATTTATTTTATTAATCCGTTTTCGACGGAATTCTTTTTTAGTCGAAAAACTTCATAAAATCAATTTCTTTTGCATTTATTTTATTCATCCATTTTCGACGAAATTTATTTTCCGTCAAAAATCTTCGATGGAATCCATTTTCCATCAAAAATCTTCTACGGAATCCATTTACTATAACACCTCACAATTCTAAAATAAGTAATTAAAGTGTTAAGTGAGAAATTAGGTGAAGGATTAGTGAAAATCCCAAAGATTAGGCCAAAATACAAAGAAAGGGCAAAACGGTAATTAGTCAACACAACCCTAGGAAGGTAAAAATTGAGCAGGAGGTCTCAGATGATCAAAATAAGCCTGGAAATGGATTCAGAACGAAAAATTGAGTGGATAGGCAAGTTTCAGAAAAATCAGTGAATAGTGTTTTTAGCGGGTAAAAATACCGCAGTCAGATTGCACCGTAAAACGTGCCAGTGGAATTTTGAGCTCTAGGTTTCAAATATTGATTTTAAATGGTCCATAGAAATAGGAAATATGATTTCTGATAATATTTGAGGGATTTAAGTCAATTTGTGGAAGTTTGTTAACGGAGCGCGTTGTACCTTAAAGCAGTGTTTTTCCGAACAACCGGAAAGCTCCAAATTTTTATCTGAAAGAGTAAAATTAAAGGATTTTGTTAAGATGAAAAATTATAATTTCTCATTAGGTTTTTAAATAGTGAATTTTAGTGATGACTGGAGGGAAATTCGGGTGAGTTTTAAATCACGTGGGATCCGGTACCCACTTTAAGTTAATAAAAACACTTGAATACCCTGTTCATCTTCATTTTCCTCCGTTTTCTTCTCTTTTCCAGCCGAATATCACAGCCATTTCACCAACTTTTATTCAAAATTTCCTTTGGCCATAACTTAGCCATTTCTCCACCGAATTCAACGATTCTTGTCTTGAATTTTGATGGAAAACACCTTCTGAACACATTGGTACCACTTTCAAGCCTTGAAATCGCATGTGGGGGGAGATCTTGGCCAATTACAGTTTCGGTTTTGAGTTAATTTTTGATGTTCTTGAAGCTTTTTCATGCTCCAATGGTGGAGTATGCTTAGGTGGAGCCATATACCATGCAATTGGGTAAGTTATTTCAACATTTCATTGGTTAAATTTTGAGTTGTGATAATTGCCCCTAAAGAGGGATTTTGTGATATGTGGTGTTAGAGAGCTCAAATGGAAAATGTCTATTAGATGATAATGTCTTAGAATGATGTATTAATGCTAGAAATGCAATGAAAATTTTAAGCGAAAAAAATGGATTTTTAACTTGGAAAAAAAATGGGTTCATGAAATGGAATTTTTGAGTTTTGTGTAATGTGTGGTATAGTGAATTGTAGTGTGATTATATGATTTTAGGAAGTGATTTATGTGAGTTGTGGGCCATAGGAATTGAGTGGAAATCCTTGGTTTGGACTAACCAAGATTAGGCCATTTATGTACAATTGAGCAAATGGATATTTTAGAACACTTTGGTGTTGTGTTGTGTGATGGAAAAGTTATTAGATGGGTTGTGTGGTGATTGGCATGTGGAAGAATCAATGTAAAAATAATAAGTGTTGAAAGTGGCAAAATGTGCCTAAAGTGTGATAATTCGCAAAACGTTGCGAAAAAGTCGTAAAACCGAAAAACGGCGATTGAACTAGCCTTTGGGTAACCTAAGTAAGTGAAATAAAATGAGAAAGAAAATTTAGAAAAATAAAACCCAAAATAACCCTATTATGGCTGAAACTTAGGGGGAGCAAAGAGAAATTTGACGTTTTGCGTTATGACGTGTTGTGACTGAAACTGACGGCTGTGCATGGTTGTACAGGTTGCCGTACGTGGACATAGACTTGGAACAGTGAAACAGTGGATTGCCCTTGGTCCTGGATCAAGTGGATAGAGGTAAGTGATGTGGTTTACATAAGGTATGTTGAAATTCATGAGTGGATTCAAGGTTCTAAGTGTGTGGAATGGTCCTCTGTCTAGGCGTTCCCGGAGAATCAAGCTGTAAGTGGAGTTCTGCGGAGCTCAGTGAAAGGAAAAAGAAAGGTAACCTCTTGGTACTGGGGCTTGTTCCCCTTTTTGTGTTCCACCTTGCTAGTTGATGGCAACGGTAGGAAGTGTGTATGAGTAGTGTAGAACAGCATGAGCATGCATGTGCATTATCACAGTGGGTACTTATGTACCAGATCTCTGGCCAGTAGATATTTTTAGCCTTCGGGCAAGTGTTTCCGGACTGCCACTGGATAGGTCTCCGAGAGGGAGTTCCAGTTGACCCAGGGTCGTGGTGTGTTATCCGGATAGGAGCACACTAGGTAGTCTCGGGTGTATATGGTTGGAAGGGGTACCTTGGTGGGTTGTTCTCTGAACACGCCAGGGGTAGTACCCATAGGCGTATAGCCGAGGACATGGCGTGGTATTGGTAGCTACCATCCCGCATGTCGTAGTTGTTCTGATATATCCCCCCTTTCTCTAAATCCCTTGCTTTATCCCGTTTTATAACAGTGGTGTTGTTTTTATGCTATTGATATACATCGAAGTGAACCATTGGGCGGAGTTTTCTCCAGAACCTCTTGGTTACTGAGATATATCCGTATATCTCACCCCGTCTCGGGGCATTATTTCAGGATGTACCAGTGGATATGGAGCAGCGGGCGAGAAGCCCGCATGATGACGAGTGGAGCAGTGGTGTAGAGTTTAGCTACCATGTCATTTTAGTTTATGTATTTATTTGGCAAGTGAAGTGTAATATGTAAATAATTGTAGTTTGAAGTTAAAGTTGTAAATGTAAATGTAATCCAGTGTTGTAAATGTACCATGGATGTATGCATTATGATGGAAGGGCTTTAGGCCCATTGTAAGTTTATGATTAACCGCATTATGGTTTATGCATGAAACTTTTATGTTTTAAGTGTATATTGGATTGGGTTGTAAGTGCCCCAAGGCGTTGTTGGACCTTGTGTGTGCCACCCATTGGATTTTGCTGGATTTCAGGTGTAATAGTGGTGTTAAACAGGTTATGAAAATTTTGGGATTCTTGGAAATACAAAGGAAACTCTGGCGAATTTTCTGTAGAATTGGCAGTTTTTGGGTGAACTTTGGAGGAGCGTATCTCTCTCCATAGTGGTCCGATTGGGACGTTCCATACGCCATTTTGAAGCTTAAGATGTCCCCTACGTTGTGTCAAAAGCCTAAGTTCATTGGTGGTGTGCGCAGCCCATGGGGGCTGTTGTCACGCACTGCCCTGTTTCTGGCCAGCACCAGTGGGCAGATTCTGGTCTATGTTGGGAAATTAATTCCCGCTTCGTTACTTGGTCAAATTAAGCGTACGATATATCAAATCGAAGTTTGAGGTGTCTAGTTTATGGTGTAAAATTTTGAGAGGCAGTTTCCTTGTGGTTAGGTGCAGTTTATTCCGTGAAGTTTGGACGTTTTAGACTGTTTCGGAGTTGGTAGGCAATGTTGTTTGTCCAACTTCAAACGGCGATAACCGGAGCTCACGAGATCGGAATCGAGTGTGTGATAGCTTGTTAGAAAGGTAATTGAATAAGGAAAAAAGATAACCTGGAGTTTAAGTTCGGATTTTTATTTTGTGTTCGTAGAAAAACAATTAGCAAGTCCAGTTAAGTGGTAAAAACGTAAAAGTGAGGAATTGGCTAAGTGGGTTTATGGGAACCCCTTAGTATCTTGTATGTAATAAAATAAAGTGTATAAATAGTTAAGAAAGTCTTCCGCTAGTGTTTCAGTTACGGTCACAGCTTTTTATTATTACGTTTTTTATACTTTTACTGTTCGCGTAATAATCGGAAAAAGTTTATTCTCATTTTTATAAATGAACTGTTGTGATTGTAACTGCGCTTAATATCATAATTAATGTTAACAATACCGGTACGTAACGGGCTGTTACATTTACCGTCGAAAAAATTCGAAAAATCAATTTCTTTTACATTTATTTTATTAATCCATTTGTTTTCTGTTGAAAAACTTCACAAAATCAATTTCTTTTGAATTTATTTTATTCATCCGTTTTCGAAGGAATCCGTTTTACGTCGAAAAACTTCATAAAATCAATTTCTTTTGCATTTATTTTATTCATCCATTTTCGACGAAATTTATTTTCCGTCAAAAATCTTCGACGGAATCCATTTTCCATCAAAAATCTTCGACGGAATCCATTTTCCGTCGAAAAACTTTGAAAAATCGATTTCTTTTACATTTATTTTATTAATCCATGTTCGACGGAATTCATTTTCTGTTGAAACACTTCTCAAAATAAATTTCTTTTGCATTAATTTAATTCATTCATTTTCGACGGAATACATTTTCCGTCAAAAATCTTCGACGGAATCCATTTTCCGTCGAAAAACTTCATAAAATCAATTTCTTTTGCATTTATTTTATTCATCCATTTTCAAAGGAACTCATTTTCCATCAAAAATCTTCGACGGAATCCATTTTTCATCGAAAAACTTCATAAAATCAATTTCTTTTGCATTTATCTTATTCATCCATTTTCGACGGAATTCATTTTCCGTCCAAAATCTTCGACGAAATCCATTTTCCGTCGAAAAACTTCACAAAATCGATTTCTTTTGCATTTATTTTATTCATCCATTTTCGACGGAATCCATTTTCCGTCAAAAATCTTTACAAAATCAATTTCTTTTACATTTATTTTATTCATCCGTTTGCGACGAAATACATTTTTCGACAAAAATCTTCAACGGAATCCATTTTTCGTCGAAAAACTTCATAAAATCAATTTCTTTTGCATTTATTTTATTCATCCATTTTCAACGGAATTCATTTTCGGTCAAAAATCTTTGACAGAATCTATTTTCCGTCGAAAAACTTCACAAAATCAATTTCTCTTGCATTTATTTTATTCATCCATTTTCGATGGAATTCATTTTCCGTCAAAAATCTTCGACGGAATCCATTTTCCGTCAGAATCTTCTACGGAATCCATTTCCGTCGAAAAACATCACAAAATCAATTTCTTTTGCATTTATTTTATTCATCCGTTTTCGACGGAATACATTTTTCGTCAAAAATCTTCAACGGAATCCATTTTTCGTCGAAAAATTAATAAAATCAATTTCTGTTGCATTTATTTTATTCATCCATTTTCAATGGAATTCTTTTTCCGTCAAAAATCTTCGACGGAATCCAATTTGCGTCGAAAAACTTCATAAAATCAACTTCCTTTGTATTTATTTTATTAATCCGTTTTCGACGGAATTCTTTTTTAGTCGAAAAACTTCATAAAATCAATTTCTTTTGCATTTATTTTATTCATCCATTTTCGACGAAATTTATTTTCCGTCAAAAATCTTCGACGGAATCCATTTTCCATCAAAAATCTTCTACGGAATCCATTTTCAGTCGAAAAACTTCGAAAAATCAATTTCTTTTACATTTATTTTATTAATCCATTTGTTTTCTGTTGAAAAACTTCACAAAATCAATTTCTTTTGAATTTATTTTATTCATCCGTTTTCGAAGGAATCCGTTTTACGTCGAAAAACTTCATAAAATCAATTTATTTTGCATTTATTTTATTCATCCATTTTCGACGAAATTTATTTTCCGTCAAAAATCTTCGACGGAATCCATTTTCCATCAAAAATCTTCTACGGAATCCATTTTCCGTCGAAAAACTTTGAAAAATCAATTTCTTTTACATTTATTTTATTAATCCATGTTCGACGGAATTCATTTTCCGTTGAAACACTTCTCAAAATAAATTTTTTTTGCATTAATTTAATTCATTCATATTCGACGGAATACATTTTCCGTCCAAAATCTTCGACGGAATCCATTTTCCGTCGAAAAACTTCATAAAATCAATTTCTTTTGCATTTATTTTATTCATCCATTTTCAAAGGAACTCATTTTCCGTCAAAAATCTTCGACGGAATCCATTTTTCATCGAAAAAATTCATAAAATCAATTTCTTTTGCATTTATTTTATTCATCCATTTTCGACGGAATTCATTTTCCGTCCAAAATCTTTGACGGAATCCATTTTCTGTCGAAAAACTTCACAAAATCAATTTCTTTTGCATTTATTTTATTCATCCATTTTCGACGGAATTCATTTTCCGTCAAAAATCTTTACAAAATCAATTTCTTTTACATTTATTTTATTCATCCGTTTTCGACGAAATACATTTTTCGACAAAAATCTTCAACGGAATCCATTTTTCATCGAAAAACTTCATAAAATCAATTTCTTTTGCATTTATTTTATTCATCCATTTTCAACGGAATTCATTTTCCGTCAAAAATCTTTGACAGAATCTATTTTCCGTCGAAAAACTTCACAAAATCAATTTCTCTTGCATTTATTTTATTCATCCATTTTCGATGGAATTCATTTTCCGTCAAAAATCTTCGACGGAATCCATTTTTCGTCAGAATCTTCTACGGAATCCATTTTCCGTCGAAAAACTTCACAAAATCAATTTCTTTTGCATTTATTTTATTCATCCGTTTTCGACGGAATACATTTTTCGTCAAAAATCTTCAACGGAATCCATTTTTCGTCGAAAAATTAATAAAATCAATTTCTGTTGCATTTATTTTATTCATCCATTTTCAACAGAATTCATTTTCCGTCAAAAATCTTTGACGGAATCCATTTTCCGTCGAAAAACTTCACAAAATCAATTTCTTTTGTATTTATTTTATTAATCCGTTTTCGACGGAATTCTTTTTTAGTCGAAAAACTTCACAAAATCAATTTCTTTTGTATTTATTTTAGTCATCCGTTATCGATGGAATTCTTTTTTCGTCAAAAAACTTCGACGGACTCCATTTTTCGTCGGAAAACTTCATAAAATCAATTTCTTTTGCATTTATTTTATTCACCCATTTTCGACGAAATTCATTTTCCGTCAAAAATCTTCGACAGAATCCATTTTCCGTCGAAAAACATCACAAAATCAATTTCTTTTGCATTTATTTTATTCATCCGTTTTCGACGGATTTCTTTTTCCGTCAAAAATCTTCACAAAATCAATTTCTTTTGCATTTATTTTATTAATACGTTTTCGACGGAATACATTTTTCGTCAAAAATCTTCGACGGAATCCATTTTTCGTCGAAAAACTTCATAAAATCAATTTCTTTTGCTTTTATTTTATTCATCCATTTTCGACGGAATTCATTTTCCGTCAAAAATCTTCGACGGAAACTCTTTTCCGTCGAAAAAATTCACAAAATCAATTTCTATTGCATTTATTTTATTCAACCATTTTCAAGGGAATTCATTTTCCGTCAAAAATCTTCGACGGAATCCATTTTCCGTCGAAAAACTTCACAAAATCAATTTCTTTTGCATTTATTTAATTCATCCATTTTCGACGGAATTCATTTTCCGTCAAAAAATCTTCGACGGAATCCATTTTCCGTCGAAAAACTTCACAAAATCAATTTCTTTTGCATTTATTTTATTAAACTGTTTTCGACGCAATTCTTTTTCCGTCGAAAAACTTCACAAAATCAATTTCTTTTGCATTTATGTTATTCATCCATTTTCGACGGAATACATTTTTCGTCAAAAATCTTCGACGGAATCCGTTTTTCATCGAAAAACTTCATAAAATCAATTTCTTTTGCATTTATTTTATTCCTCCATTTTCGACGGAATTCATTTTCCGTCCAAAATATTCGACGGAATCCATTTTCCGTCGAAAAACATCACAAAATCAATTTCTTTTGCATTTATTTCATTCATCCATTTTCGACGGAATTCATTTTCCGTCAAAAATCTTCACAAAATCAATTTCTTTTGCCTTTATTTTATTCATCCATTTTCGACGGAGTACATTTTTCGTAAAAAAGTCTTAACCGGAATCCATTTTTCGTCGAAAAACTTCATAAAATCAATTTCTTTTACATTTATTTTATTCATCCATTTTCGACGGAATTCTTTTTCCGTCAAAAATCTTCACTAAATCAATTTCTTTTGCATTTATTTTATTCATCCGTTTTCGACGGAATACATTTTTCGTCAAAAATCTTCCACGGAATCCATTTTCCGTCGAAAAACTTCACAAAATCAATTTCTTTAGCATTTATTTTATTCATCTATTTTCGACGGAATTTATTTTCCGTTAAAAATCTTCGACGGAATCCATTTTCCGTCGAAAAACTTCACAAAATCAATTTATTTTGTATTTATTTTATTCATCCGTTTTCGAGGGAATTCATTTTCCGTCCAAAATCTTCGACGGAATCCATTTTCCGTCAAAATCTTTTACGGAATCCATTTTCCGTCGAAAAACTTCTCAAAATCAATTTCTTTTGCATTTATTTTATTCATCCGTTTTCAACGGAATACATTTTTCGTTATAAATCTTCAACGGAATCCATTTTTCGTCGAAAAATTAATAAAATCAATTTCTTTTGCATTTATTTTATTCATCCATTTTCGACGGAATCTGTTTTCCATCGAAAAATTTCACAATATCAATTTCTTTTGCATTTATTTTATTCATCAATTTTCGACGGAATTCATTTTCCGTTGAAAAACTTACAAAATAAATTTCTTTTGCATTAATTTAATTCATCCATTTTCGACGGAATACATTTTCCGTCCAAAATCTTCGACGGAATCCATTTTCCGTCGAAAAACTCACAAAATCAATTTCCTTTGCATTTATTTTATTAATCCGTTTTCGACGAAATTCTTTTTCCGTCGAAAAACTTCACAAAATCAATTTCTTTTGCATTTATTTTAGTCATCCGTTTTCGACGGAATACATTTTTCGTCAAAAATCTTCGACGGAATCCATTTTTCGTCGAAAAACTTCATAAAATCAATTTCTTTTGCATTTATTTTATTCATCCATTTTCGACGGAATTCATTTTCTGTAAAAATCTTCGACGGAATCCATTTTCCATCGAAAAACTTCACAAAATCAATTTCTTTTGCATTTATTTTATTCATCCGTTTACGACGGAATTCGTTTTACGTCAAAAATCTTCACAAAATCAATTTCTTTTGCATTTATTTTATTCATCCATTTTCGATGGAATCCATTTTCCGTCAAAACACTTCACAAAATCCATTTCTTTTGCATTTATTTTATTCCTCCATTTTCGACGGAATACCATTTCCGTCAAAAATCTTCATCGGAATCCATTTTCCGTCGAAAAACTTCACAAAATCAATTTCTTTTGCATTTATTTTTTTCATCCATTTTTTACGGAATCCATTTTCCGTCGAAGGAATCCGTTTTTCATCGAAAAACTTCATAAAATCAATTTCTTTTGCATTTATTTTATTCCTCCATTTTCGACAGAATTCATTTTCCGTCCAAAATCTTCGACGGAATCCATTTTCCGTCGAAAAACATCACAAAATCAATTTCTTTTGCATTTATTTTATTCATCCATTTTCGACGGAATTCATTTTCCGTCAAAAATCTTCACAAAATCAATTTCTTTTGCATTTATTTTATTCATCCGTTTTCGACGGAATACATTTTTCGTAAAAAAGTCTTAACCGGAATCCATTTTTCGTCGAAAAACTTCATAAAATCAATTTCTTTTACATTTATTTTATTCATCCATTTTCGACGGAATTCTTTTTCCGTCAAAAATCTTCGACGGAATCTATTTTCCGTCGAAAAACTTCACAAAATCAATTTCTTTTGCATTTATTTTATTCATCCATTTTCGACGGAATTCATTTTTCGTCAAAAATCTTCAACGGAATCCATTTTCCGTCGAAAAACTTCACAAAATCAATTTCTTTAGCATTTATTTTATTCATCTATTTTTGACGGAATTTATTTTCCGTTAAAAATCTTCGACGGAATCCATTTTCCGTCGAAAAACTTCACAAAATCAATTTATTTTGTATTTATTTTATTCATCCGTTTTCGAGGGAATTCATTTTCCGTCAAAAATCTTCGACGGAATCCATTTTCCGTCAAAATCTTCTACGGAATCCATTTTCCGTCGAAAAACTTCTCAAAATCAATTTCTTTTGCATTTATTTTATTCATCCGTTTTCGACGGAATACATTTTTCGTCATAAATCTTCAACGGAATCCATTTTTCGTCGAAAAATTAATAAAATCAATTTCTTTTGCATTTATTTTATTCATCCATTTTCAACGGAATTCATTTTCCGTCAAAAATCTTCGACGGAATCCTTTTTTCGTCGAAAAACTTCATAAAATCAATTTCTTTTGCATTTATTTTATTCATCCATTTTCGACGGAATTCATTTTCCATCGAAAAACTTACAAAATACATTTCTTTTGCATTAATTTAATTCATCCATTTTCGACGGAATACATTTTTCGTCAAAAATCTTCGACGGAATCCATTTTCCGTCGAAAAACTCACAAAATCAATTTCCTTTGCATTTATTTTATTAATCCGTTTTCGACGAAATTCTTTTTCCGTCGAAAAACTTCACAAAATCAATTTCTTTTGCATTTATTTTAGTCATCCGTTTTCGACGGAATACATTTTTCGTCAAAAATCTTCGACGGAATCCATTTTTCGTCGAAAAACTTCATAAAATCAATTTCTTTTGCATTTATTTTATTCATCCATTTTCGACGGAATTCATTTTCTGTAAAAATCTTCGACGGAATCCATTTTCCATCGAAAAACTTCACAAAATCAGTTTCTTTTGCATTTATTTTATTCATCTGTTTACGACGGAATTCGTTTTACGTCAAAAATCTTCACAAAATCAATTTCTTTTGCATTTATTTTATTCATCCATTTTCGACGGAATCCATTTTCCGTCAAAACACTTCACAAAATCCATTTCTTTTGCATTTATTTTATTCCTCCATTTTCGACGGAATACCATTTCCGTCAAAAATCTTCGTCGGAATCCATTTTCCGTCGAAAAACTTCACAAAATCAATTTCTTTTGCATTTATTTTTTTCATCCATTTTTTACGGAATCCATTTTCCGTCGAAGGAATCCGTTTTTCATCGAAAAACTTCATAAAATCAATTTCTTTTGCATTTATTTTATTCCTCCATTTTCGACAGAATTCATTTTCCGTCCAAAATCTTCGACGGAATCCATTTTCCGTCGAAAAACATCACAAAATCAATTTCTTTTGCATTTATTTTATTCATCCATTTTCGACGGAATTCATTTTCCGTCAAAAATCTTCACAAAATCAATTTCTTTTGCATTTATTTTATTCATCCGTTTTCGACGGAATACATTTTTCGTAAAAAAGTCTTAACCGGAATCCATTTTTCGTCGAAAAACTTCATAAAATCAATTTCTTTTACATTTATTTTATTCATCCATTTTCGACGGAATTCTTTTTCCGTCAAAAATCTTCGACGGAATCTATTTTCCGTCGAAAAACTTCACAAAATCAATTTCTTTTGCATTTATTTTATTCATCCATTTTCGACGGAATTCATTTTTCGTCAAAAATCTTCAACGGAATCCATTTTCCGTCGAAAAACTTCACAAAATCAATTTCTTTAGCATTTATTTTATTCATCTATTTTTGACGGAATTTATTTTCCGTTAAAAATCTTCAACGGAATCCATTTTCCGTCGAAAAACTTCACAAAATCAATTTATTTTGTATTTATTTTATTCATCCGTTTTCGAGGGAATTCATTTTCCGTCAAAAATCTTCGACGGAATCCATTTTCCGTCAAAATCTTCTACGGAATCCATTTTCCGTCGAAAAACTTCTCAAAATCAATTTCTTTTGCATTTATTTTATTCATCCGTTTTCGACGGAATACATTTTTCGTCATAAATCTTCAACGGAATCCATTTTTCGTCGAAAAATTAATAAAATCAATTTCTTTTGCATTTATTTTATTCATCCATTTTCAACGGAATTCATTTTCCGTCAAAAATCTTCGACGGAATCCTTTTTTCGTCGAAAAACTTCATAAAATCAATTTCTTTTGCATTTATTTTATTCATCCATTTTCGACGGAATTCATTTTCCATCGAAAAACTTACAAAATACATTTCTTTTGCATTAATTTAATTCATCCATTTTCGACGGAATACATTTTTCGTCAAAAATCTTCGACGGAATCCATTTTCCGTCGAAAAACTCACAAAATCAATTTCCTTTGCATTTATTTTATTAATCCGTTTTCGACGAAATTCTTTTTCCGTCGAAAAACTTCACAAAATCAATTTCTTTTGCATTTATTTTAGTCATCCGTTTTCGACGGAATACATTTTTCGTCAAAAATCTTCGACGGAATCCATTTTTCGTCGAAAAACTTCATAAAATCAATTTCTTTTGCATTTATTTTATTCATCCATTTTCGACGGAATTCATTTTCTGTAAAAATCTTCGACGGAATCCATTTTCCATCGAAAAACTTCACAAAATCAATTTCTTTTGCATTTATTTTATTCATCCGTTTACGACGGAATTCGTTTTCCGTCAAAAATCTTCACAAAATCAATTTCTTTTGCATTTATTTTATTAGTCCGTTTTCGACGGAAAACATTTTTCGTCAAAAATCTTCGACGGAATCCATTTTTCGTCGATAAACTTCATAAAGTCAATTTCTTTTGCATTTATTGTATTCATCCGTTTTCGACGGAATTCATTTTCCGTCAAAAATCTTCGACGGAATCCATTTTCCATCAAAAATCTTCTACGGAATCCATTTTCCGTCGAAAAACTTCAAAAAATCAATTTCTTTTGCATTTATTTTATTATTCCGTTTTCGACGAAATTCTTTTTCCGTCGAAAAACTTCACAAAATCAATTTCTTTTGCATTTATTTTTATTCATCCGTTTTCGACGAAATCCCTTTTCCATCAAAAATCTTCTACGGAATCCATTTTCCATCGAAAAACTTCATAAAATCAATTTCTTTTGCATTTATTTTATTCATCCATTTTCGACGGAATCCATTTTCCGTCAAAACACTTCACAAAATCAATTTCTTTTGCATTTATTTTATTCCTCCATTTTCGACGGAATACCATTTCCGTCAAAAATCTTCGTCGGAATCCATTTTCCGTCGAAAAACTTCACAAAATCAATTTCTTTTGCATTTATTTTTTTCTTCCATTTTTTACGGAATCCATTTTCCGTCGAAGGAATCCATTTTCCATCGAAAAACTTCACAAAATCAATTTCTTTTGCGTTTATTTTATTCATCAGTTTTCGACGGAATTCATTTTCCGTCGAAAAACTTCACAAAATCAATTTCTTTTGCATTTATTTTATTCATCCATTTTCGACTGAATTCATTTTCCGTCAAAAATCTTCAACGGAATCCATTTTCCGTCGAAAAACTTCACAAAATCAATTTCTTTTCCATTTATTTTATTCATCCATTTTCGACGGAATTTATTTTCCGTTAAAAATCTTCGACGGAATCCATTTTCCGTCGAAAAACTTCACAAAATCAATTTATTTTGTATTTATTTTATTCATCCATTTTCGAGGGAATTCATTTTCCGTCAAAAATCTTCGACGGAATCCATTTTCCGTCAAAATCTTCTACGGAATCCATTTTCCGTCGAAAAACTTCTCAAAATCAATTTCTTTTGCATTTATTTTATTCATCCGTTTTCGACGGAATACATTTTTCGTCATAAATCTTCAACGGAATCCATTTTTCGTCGAAAAATTAATAAAATCAATTTCTTTTGCATTTATTTTATTCATCCATTTTCAACGGAATTCATTTTCCGTCAAAAATCTTCGACGGAATCCTTTTTTCGTCGAAAAACTTCATAAAATCAATTTCTTTTGCATTTATTTTATTCATCCATTTTCGACGGAATTCATTTTCCGTCGAAAAACTTACAAAATACATTTCTTTTGCATTAATTTAATTCATCCATTTTCGACGGAATACATTTTTCGTCAAAAATCTTCGACGGAATCCATTTTCCGTCGAAAAACTCACAAAATCAATTCCCTTTGCATTTATTTTATTAATCCGTTTTCGACGAAATTCTTTTTCAGTCGAAAAACTTCACAAAATCAATTTCTTTTGCATTTATTTTAGTCATCCGTTTTCGACGGAATACATTTTTCGTCAAAAATCTTCGACGGAATCCATTTTTCGTCGAAAAACTTCGTAAAATCAATTTCTTTTGCATTTATTTTATTCATCCATTTTCGACGGAATTCATTTTCTGTAAAAATCTTCGACGGAATCCATTTTCCATCGAAAAACTTCACAAAATCAATTTCTTTTGCATTTATTTTATTCATCCGTTTACGACGGAATTCGTTTTCCGTCAAAAATCTTCACAAAATCAATTTCTTTTGCATTTATTTTATTAGTCCGTTTTCGACGGAAAACATTTTTCGTCAAAAATCTTCGACGGAATCCATTTTTCGTCGAAAAACTTCATAAAGTCAATTTCTTTTGCATTTATTGTATTCATCCGTTTTCGACGGAATTCATTTTCCGTCAAAAATCTTCGACGGAATCCATTTTCCATCAAAAATCTTCTACGGAATCCATTTTCCGTCGAAAAACTTCAAAAAATCAATTTCCTTTGCATTTATTTTATTATTCCGTTTTCGACGAAATTCTTTTTCCGTCGAAAAACTTCACAAAATCAATTTCTTTTGCATTTATTTTTTTCTTCCATTTTTTACGGAATCCATTTTCCGTCGAAGGAATCCATTTTCCATCGAAAAACTTCACAAAATCAATTTCTTTTGCGTTTATTTTATTCATCAGTTTTCGACGGAATTCATTTTCCGTCGAAAAACTTCACAAAATCAATTTCTTTTGCATTTATTTTATTCATCCATTTTCGACTGAATTCATTTTCCGTCAAAAATCTTCAACGGAATCCATTTTCCGTCGAAAAACTTCACAAAATCAATTTCTTTAGCATTTATTTTATTCATCTATTTTTGACGGAATTTATTTTCCGTTAAAAATCTTCGACGGAATCCATTTTCCGTCGAAAAACTTCACAAAATCAATTTATTTTGTATTTATTTTATTCATCCATTTTCGAGGGAATTCATTTTCCGTCAAAAATCTTCGACGGAATCCATTTTCCGTCAAAATCTTCTACGGAATCCATTTTCCGTCGAAAAACTTCTCAAAATCAATTTCTTTTGCATTTATTTTATTCATCCGTTTTCGACGGAATACATTTTTCGTCATAAATCTTCAACGGAATCCATTTTTCGTCGAAAAATTAATAAAATCAATTTCTTTTGCATTTATTTTATTCATCCATTTTCAACGGAATTCATTTTCCATCAAAAATCTTCGACGGAATCCTTTTTTCGTCGAAAAACTTCATAAAATCAATTTCTTTTGCATTTATTTTATTCATCCATTTTCGACGGAATTCATTTTCCGTCGAAAAACTTACAAAATACATTTCTTTTGCATTAATTTAATTCATCCATTTTCGACGGAATACATTTTTCGTCAAAAATCTTCGACGGAATCCATTTTCCGTCGAAAAACTCACAAAATCAATTCCCTTTGCATTTATTTTATTAATCCGTTTTCGACGAAATTCTTTTTCCGTCGAAAAACTTCACAAAATCAATTTCTTTTGCATTTATTTTAGTCATCCGTTTTCGACGGAATACATTTTTCGTCAAAAATCTTCGACGGAATCCATTTTTCGTCGAAAAACTTCGTAAAATCAATTTCTTTTGCATTTATTTTATTCATCCATTTTCGACGGAATTCATTTTCTGTAAAAATCTTCGACGGAATCCATTTTCCATCGAAAAACTTCACAAAATCAATTTCTTTTGCATTTATTTTATTCATCCGTTTACGACGGAATTCGTTTTCCGTCAAAAATCTTCACAAAATCAATTTCTTTTGCATTTATTTTATTAGTCCGTTTTCGACGAAAAACATTTTTCGTCAAAAATCTTCGACGGAATCCATTTTTCGTCGAAAAACTTCATAAAGTCAATTTCTTTTGCATTTATTGTATTCATCCGTTTTCGACGGAATTCATTTTCCGTCAAAAATCTTCGACGGAATCCATTTTCCATCAAAAATCTTCTACGGAATCCATTTTCCGTCGAAAAACTTCAAAAAATCAATTTCCTTTGCATTTATTTTATTATTCCGTTTTCGACGAAATTCTTTTTCCGTCGAAAAACTTCACAAAATCAATTTCTTTTGCATTTATTTTTATTCATCCGTTTTCGACGAAATCCCTTTTCCATCAAAAATCTTCTACGGAATCCATTTTCCATCGAAAAACTTCATAAAATCAATTTCTTTTGCATTTATTTTATTCATCCATTTTCGACGGAATCCATTTTCCGTCAAAACACTTCACAAAATCAATTTCTTTTGCATTTATTTTATTCCTCCATTTTCGACGGAATACCATTTCCGTCAAAAATCTTCGTCGGAATCCATTTTCCGTCGAAAAACTTCACAAAATCAATTTCTTTTGCATTTATTTTTTTCTTCCATTTTTTACGGAATCCATTTTCCGTCGAAGGAATCCATTTTCCATCGAAAAACTTCACAAAATCAATTTCTTTTGCGTTTATTTTATTCATCAGTTTTCGACGGAATTCATTTTCCGTCGAAAAACTTCACAAAATCAATTTCTTTTGCATTTATTTTATTCATCCATTTTCGACGAATTCATTTTCCGTCAAAAATCTTCGACGGAATCCATTTTCCGTCAAAAAACTTCACAAAATCAATTTCTTTTGCATTTATTTTATTCATCCATTTTCGACGGAATCCATTTTCTGTCAAAAAACTTCACAATATCAATTTCTTTTACAATTTATTTTATTCATCCATTTTCGACGGAATTCGTTTTCCGTCAAAAATCTTCAACGCAATCCATTTTCGTCGAAGAACTTCACAAAATCAATTTCTTTTGCATTTATTTTATTCATCCATTTATGACGGAATCCATTTTCTGTCAAAAAACTTCACAATATCAATTTCTTTTGCATTTATTTTATTCATCCATTTTCGAAGTAATCCATTTTCCATCCAAAAACTTCACAAAATGAATTTCTTTTGCATTTATTTTATTCTTCCATTTTCGACGGAATTCATTTTCCGTCAAAAATCTTCGACGAAATCCATTTTCCATCGAAAAACTTCACAAAATCAATTTCTTTCGCATTTATTTTATTCATCATTTTTCGACGGAATCCATTTTCCGTCGAAAAACTTCACAAAATCAATTTCTTTTGCATTTATTTTATTCATCAGTTTTCGACGAAATTCTTTTTCCGTCAAAAAACTTCACAAAATCAATTTCTTTTGCATTTATTTTATTCATCCGTTTTCGACGGAATACATTTTCCGTAAAAAATCTTCGACGGAATCCAATTTCCTTCCAAAAACTTCACAAAATCAATTTCTTTTGCATATATTTTTTCATCCGTTTTCGACGGAATCCATTTTCCGTCGAAAAACTTTACAAAATCAATTTCTTTTCCAATTTATTTTAGTCATCCATTTTTGACGGAATTCATTTTCCGTCAAAAATCTTCGACGGATTTCCTTTTTCGTCGAAAAACTTCACAAAGTCAATTTTTTTTGCATTTATTTTATTTTAATCCATTTTCAACGGAATATATTTTCCTTCGAAAAACAACACAAAATCAATTACTTTAGCATTTATTTTATTCATCCGTTTTCAACGGAATCCATTTTCCTTCGAAAAACAACACATAATCAATTTCTTCTGCATTTATTTTATTCATCCATTTTTTATGGAATCCATTTTCCGTCAAAAAACTTCACAAAATGAATTTCTGTTCCATTTATCTTATTCATCTGTTTTCAACGGAACTCATTTTCCGTCAAAAATCTTCGACGGAATCCATTTTTTGTTTAAAAAAAGTACAAAATCATTTTTTTTTGCATTTATTTTATTCATCCGTTTTCGACGGAATTCATTTTCATTTAAAAATCATCGACGAAAATCACTTTCCGTCAAAAATCTTCTACGGAATCCATTTTCCGTCAAAAAACTTCACAAAATCAATTTCTTCTGCATTTATTTAATTCATCAGTTTTCGACGAAATCCATTTTCCATCGAAAAACCTCACAAAATCAATTTCTTTTGCATTTATTTTATTCATCAGTTTTCGACGGAATCCATTTTTCGTCAAAAAACTTCACAAAATCCATTTCTTTTGCATTTATTTTATTCATCCATTTTCGACAGAATACATTTTCCGTCAAAGATCTTCGACGGAATCCATTTTCCATCGAAAAACTTCACAAAATCAATTTCTTTTGCATTTATTTTATTCATCAGTTTTCGATGGAATCCATTTTCCGTCGAAAAACTTCACAAAATCAATTTCTTTTGCATTTATTTTATTCATCAGTTTTCGACGAAATTCTTTTTCCGTCGAAAAACTTCACAAAATCAATTTCTTTTGCATTTATTTTATTCATCAGTTTTTGACGGAATCCATTTTCCGTCGAAAAACTTCACAAAATCAATTTCTTTTGCATTTATTTTATTCATCTGTTTTCGACGGAATTCATTTTCCGTCAAAAATCTTCACAAAATCAATTTCTTTTGCATTTATTTTATTAATCCGTTTTCGACGGAAAACGTTTTTCGTCAAAAATCTTCGACGGAACCCATTTTCCGTTGAAAAACTTCACAAAATCAATTTCTTTTGCATTTATTTTATTCATCCGTTTTTGACGGAATTCGTTTTCCGTCAAAAATCTTTGACGGAATCCATTTTCCATCAAAAATCTTCTACGGAATCCATTTTTCGTCGAAAAACTTCAAAAAATCAATTTCTTTTGCATTTATTTTATTATTCCGTTTTCGATGAAATTCTTTTTCCGTCGAAAAACTTCACAAAATCAATTTCTTTTGCATTTATTTTATTCATCCGTTTTCGACGGAATACAATTTTCGTCAAAAATCTTCGACGGAATCCATTTTTCGTCGAAAAACTTCATAAAATCAATTTCTTTTGCATTTATTTTATTCATCCATTTTCGACGGAATTCATTTTCCGTCAAAAATCTTCGACGGAATCCATTTTCCGTTGAAAAACTTCACAAAATCAATTTCTTTTGCATTTATTTTATTCATCCGTTTTCGACGGAATTTATTTTCCGTCAAAAATCTTCGACGGAATCCATTTTCCGTCGAAAAACTTCAAAAAATCAATTTCTTTTACATTTATTTTATTAATCCATGTTCGACGGAATTCATTTTCCGTTGAAAAACTTCACAAAATAAATTTCTTTTGCACTAATTTAATTCATTCTTTTTCGACGGAATACATTTTCTGTCAAAAATCTTTGACGGAATCCATTTTCCGTCGAAAAACTTCACAAAATCAATTTCTTTTGCATATATTTTATTCATCCATTTTCGATGGAATTCATTTTCCGTAAAAAATCTTCGACCGAATCCATTTTCCGTCGAAAAACTTCACATAATCAATTTCTTTTGCATTTATTTTATTCATCCATTTTCGACGGAATTCATTTTCCGTCAAAAATCTTCGACGGAATCCATTTTCCGTCGAAAAACTTCACAAAATCAATTTCTTTTGCATTTATTTTATTCATCCATTTTCGACGGAATTCATTTTCCGTCAAAAATCTTCGACGGAATCCATTTTCCGTTGAAAAACTTCACAAAATCAATTTCTTTTGCATTTATTTTATTCATCCGTTTTCGACGGAATTTATTTTCCGTCAAAAACTTCGACGGAATCCATTTTTCGTCGAAAAACTTCAAAAAATCAATTTCTTTTACATTTATTTTATTAATCCATGTTCGACGGAATTCATTTTCCGTTGAAAAACTTCACAAAATAAATTTCTTTTGCACTAATTTAATTCATTCTTTTTCGACGGAATACATTTTCTGTCAAAAATCTTTGACGGAATCCATTTTCCGTCGAAAAACTTCACAAAATCAATTTCTTTTGCATATATTTTATTCATCCATTTTCGATGGAATTCATTTTCCGTAAAAAATCTTCGACGGAATCCATTTTTCGTCGAAAAACTTCATAAAATCAATTTCTTTTGCATTTATTTTATTCATCCGTTTTCGACGGAATTTGTATTCCGTCCAAAAACTTCACAAAATCAATTTCTTTTGCATGTATTTTATTCATCCATTTTCGACGGAATTCATTTTCCGTCAAAAATCTTCGACAGAATCCATTTTCCATCGAAAAACTTCACAAAATCAATTTCTTTTGCATTTATTTTATTCATCCGTTTTCGATGGAATTCATTTTCCGTCAAAAATCTTCGACGCAATCCATTTTCCGTCGAAAAACTTCCCAAAATCAATTTCTTTTGCATTTATTTTATTCATCCGTTTTCGACGGAATTTATTTTCTGTCAAAAATCTTCGACAGAATCCATTTTCCGTCGAAAAACTTCAAAAAATCAATTTCTTTTTCATTTATTTTATTAATCCATGTTCGACGGAATTCATTTTCCGTTGAAAAACTTCACAAAATAAATTTCTTTTGCACTAATTTAATTCATTCTTTTTCCACGGAATGCATTTTCTGTCAAAAATCTTCAACGGAATCCATTTTTCGTCGAAAAACTTCATAAAATCAATTTCTTTTGCATTTATTTTATTCATCCATTTTCGATGGAATTCATTTTCCGTAAAAAATATTCGACAGAATCCATTTTCCGTCGAAAAACTTCACAAAATCAATTTCTTTTGCATTTATTTTATTCATCCGTTTTCGATGGAATTCATTTTCAGTAAAAAATCTTCGACGGAATCCATTTTCCGTCAAAAATCTTCTACGGAATCCTTTTTCCGTCGAAAAACTGCACAAAATCAATTTCTTTTGCATTTATTTTATTCATCTGTTTTCGACGGAATTTGTTTTCTGTTGAAAAACTTCACAAAATCAATTTCTTTTGAATTTATTTTATTCATTCGTTTTCGAAGGAATCCGTTTTACGTCGAAAAACTTCATAAAATCAATTTCTTTTGCATTTATTTTATTCATCCATTTTCGACGAAATTTATTTTCCGTCAAAAATCTTCGACGGAATCCATTTTCCATCAAAAATCTTCTACGGAATCCATTTTCCGTCGAAAAACTTCGAAAAATCAATTTCTTTTACATTTATTTTATTAATCCATGTTCGACGGAATTCATTTTCCGTTGAAACACTTCTCAAAATAAATTTCTTTTGCATTAATTTAATTCATTCATTTTCGACGGAATACATTTTCAGTCTAAAATCTTCGACGGAATCCATTTTCCGTCGAAAAACTTCACAAAATCAATTTCTTTTGCATTTATTTTATTCATCCATTTTCGACGGAATTCATTTTCCGTCCAAAATCTTCGACGGAATCCATTTTCCGTCGAAAAACTCACAAAATCAATTTCCTTTGCATTTATTTTATTAATCCGTTTTCGACGAAATTCTTTTTCCGTCAAAAAACTTCACAAAATCAATTTCTTTTGCATTTATTTTAGTCATCCGTTTTCGACGGAATACATTTTTCGTCAAAAATCTTCGACGGAATCCATTTTTCGTCGAAAAACTTCATAAAATCAATTTCTTTTGCATTTATTTTATTCATCCATTTTCGACGGAATTCATTTTCTGTAAAAATCTTCGACGGAATCCATTTTATTTTGTATTTATTTTATTCAACCATTTTCAAGGGAATTCATTTTCCGTCAAAAATCTTCGACGGAATCCATTTTCCGTCGAAAAACTTCACAAAATCAATTTCTTTTGCATTTATTTAATTCATCCATTTTCGACGGAATTCATTTTCCGTCAAAAAATCTTCGACGGAATCCATTTTCCGTCGAAAAACTTCACAAAATCAATTTCTTTTGCATTTATTTTATTAAACTGTTTTCGACGCAATTCTTTTTCCGTCGAAAAACTTCACAAAATCAATTTCTTTTGCATTTATGTTATTCATCCATTTTCGACGGAATACATTTTTCGTCAAAAATCTTCGACGGAATCCGTTTTTCATCGAAAAACTTCATAAAATCAATTTCTTTTGCATTTATTTTATTCCTCCATTTTCGACGGAATTCATTTTCCGTCCAAAATATTCGACGGAATCCATTTTCCGTCGAAAAACTTCACAAAATCAATTTCTTTTGCATTCATTTTATTCATCCATTTTCTACGGAATTCATTTTCCGTCGAAAAACTTCACAAAATCAATTTCTTTTGCCTTTATTTTATTCATCCATTTTCGACGGAGTACATTTTTCGTAAAAAAGTCTTAACCGGAATCCATTTTTCGTCGAAAAACTTCATAAAATCAATTTCTTTTACATTTATTTTATTCATCCATTTTCGACGGAATTCTTTTTCCGTCAAAAATCTTCGACGGAATCTATTTTCCGTCGAAAAACTTCACAAAATCAATTTCTTTTGCATTTATTTTATTCATCCATTTTCGACGGAATTCATTTTTCGTCAAAAATCTTCAACGGAATCCATTTTCCGTCGAAAAACTTCACAAAATCAATTTCTTTAGCATTTATTTTATTCATCTATTTTCGACGGAATTTATTTTCCGTTAAAAATCTTCGACGGAATCCATTTTCCGTCGAAAAACTTCACAAAATCAATTTATTTTGTATTTATTTTATTCATCCGTTTTCGAGGGAATTCATTTTTCGTCCAAAATCTTCGACGGAATCCATTTTCCGTCAAAATCTTTTACGGAATCCATTTTCCGTCGAAAAACTTCTCAAAATCAATTTCTTTTGCATTTATTTTATTCATCCGTTTTCGACGGAATACATTTTTCGTTATAAATCTTCAACGGAATCCATTTTTCGTCGAAAAATTAATAAAATCAATTTCTTTTGCATTTATTTTATTCATCCATTTTCGACGGAATCTGTTTTCCATCGAAAAATTTCACAATATCAATTTCTTTTGCATTTATTTTATTCATCCATTTTCGACGGAATTCATTTTCCGTTGAAAAACTTACAAAATCAATTTCTTTTGCATTGATTTAATTCATCCATTTTCGACGGAATACATTTTCCGTCCAAAATCTTCGACGGAATCCATTTTCCGTCGAAAAACTCACAAAATCAATTTCCTTTGCATTTATTTTATTAATCCGTTTTCGACGAAATTCTTTTTCCGTCGAAAAACTTCACAAAACCAATTTATTTTAGTCATCCGTTTTCGACGGAATACATTTTTCGTCAAAAATCTTCGACGGAATCCATTTTTCGTCGAAAAACTTCATAAAATCAATTTCTTTTGCATTTATTTTATTCATCCATTTTCGACGGAATTCATTTTCTGTAAAAATCTTCGACGGAATCCATTTTCCATCGAAAAACTTCACAAAATCAATTTCTTTTGCATTTATTTTATTCATCCGTTTACGACGGAATTCGTTTTACGTCAAAAATCTTCACAAAATCAATTTCTTTTGCATTTATTTTATTCATCCATTTTCGACGGAATCCATTTTCCGTCAAAACACTTCACAAAATCAATTTCTTTTGCATTTATTTTATTCCTCCATTTTCGACGGAATACCATTTCCGTCAAAAATCTTCGTCGGAATCCATTTTCCGTCGAAAAACTTCACAAAATCAATTTCTTTTGCATTTATTTTTTTCATCCATTTTTTACGGAATCCATTTTCCGTCGAAGGAATCCGTTTTTCATCGAAAAACTTCATAAAATCAATTTCTTTTGCATTTATTTTATTCCTCCATTTTCGACAGAATTCATTTTCCGTCCAAAATCTTCGACGGAATCCATTTTCCGTCGAAAAACATCACAAAATAAATTTCTTTTGCATTAATTTAATTCATTCTTTTTTGACGGAATACATTTTCCGTCAAAAATCTTCGACGGAAATCCAACTTCATAAAATCAATTTCTTTTGCATTTATTTTATTCATCCGTTTTCGACGGAATTTGTATTCCGTCCAAAAACTTCACAAAATCAATTTCTTTTGCATGTATTTTATTCATCCATTTTCGACGGAATTCATTTTCCGTCAAAAATCTTCGACGGAATCCATTTTCCATCGAAAAACTTCACAAAATCAATTTCTTTTGCATTTATTTTATTCATCCGTTTTCGATGGAATTCATTTTCCGTCAAAAATCTTCGACGCAATCCATTTTCCGTCGAAAAACTTCCCAAAATCAATTTCTTTTGCATGTATTTTATTCATCCGTTTTCGACGGAATTTATTTTCTGTCAAAAATCTTCGACAGAATCCATTTTCCGTCGAAAAACTTCAAAAAATCAATTTCTTTTTCATTTATTTTATTAATCCATGTTCGACGGAATTCATTTTCCGTTGAAAAACTTCACAAAATAAATTTCTTTTGCACTAATTTAATTCATTCTTTTTCCACGGAATGCATTTTCTGTCAAAAATCTTCAACGGAATCCATTTTTCGTCGAAAAACTTCATAAAATCAATTTCTTTTGCATTTATTTTATTCATCCATTTTCGATGGAATTCATTTTCCGTAAAAAATATTCGACAGAATCCATTTTCCGTCGAAAAACTTCACAAAATCAATTTCTTTTGCATTTATTTTATTCATCCGTTTTCGATGGAATTCATTTTCAGTAAAAAATCTTCGACGGAATCCATTTTCCGTCAAAAATCTTCTACGGAAACCTTTTTCCGTCGAAAAACTGCACAAAATCAATTTCTTTTGCATTTATTTTATTCATCTGTTTTCGACGGAATTTGTTTTCTGTTGAAAAACTTCACAAAATCAATTTCTTTTGAATTTATTTTATTCATTCGTTTTCGAAGGAATCCGTTTTACGTCGAAAAACTTCATAAAATCAATTTCTTTTGCATTTATTTTATTCATCCATTTTCGACGAAATTTAT
>JAVKPL010012583.1:0-63698 GCA_032173675.1 Gastrolobium villosum | reverse complement strand
AAAAGTACCATCCCTAATATTGAAAGTATAACCATGATCTTGTTCTAAACAAGAAATTGAAATAATGTTTCTAGAAAAGGCCCGTATGAGGTTGGATTAGCATAAGAAAATAAAGTTCGTCTCCACAGGGATTAGATCTAATATCAAGTAAAAATTTTCTTAAAGAATGGAAGTTTTCAAATAGGGTTTGTGTGACAAATATTGTCAAATTGAGTGAAATTAAAAATAAAGACTTGTTTTTGTGTTTTTGAATTGAAAAAGAAAACAATACAATTGAAAATTGATTTGTAGAAAAATATGAGAAAAGTATTGTAGCCAGGGTTCATTCACCAAATGATCCCCGCTTTTTACTCCGGATTGATTTATAAAAATCATTTATATAATCACTCAGATAAATTATCATCTAAAAGATTTAATAGTTAACCCTCAATTCCTTGCAGGGTTAACCCTTTAATCCCATGAGAAACCCCAATTCCTTGCAATGTTTCTCATGGGATCAAGCAATGGGCGTGATAATTTAAGCATCTGCAATCGTATACACGTCTATTCCTAGCACGCATACAGATTGTTATCTTACCCCCTTTCGAGATCAAAACCCCAATATTCCTATCTAGGATTTTGATCCTCAGAATATCCCCAACTATCAGATTGATCAATTCTAACAAAGGGAATATAAAATTCGCACAGAGTAAAGATAAAGATAATTATATAAATTAAAAATCACAAATCAATCCTTCATGTCAAGGGTTCACATATAGATCGTGACCCTGACTACAATAAAAATGATCTAGCCGATCAACATCATGATCACTGATCTAAAATTCAACATAAAATTAAAACAAAAGATAAAGAAATATTAGATGTAGATGAAGAACGAAGAACATCCAATGCCCTTCTCCTCCAATCTCCAGATCTGTCTCTTCACCTGTATCTGTGTTTTTCCTTTTTTTTTGATCTGCCAAGTCTGCTGACCTAATTCAGCAAATGTCACTTTTATAATATTCTTTTCTCCTTCCAAAAATGTCCTCAGAAAACACGGAGATCTGTTCCCGCAAACCGGCGCTGATTGGCGCCGAATTGGCGCACGTTTGCGCCACTCCTCATGGCGCTGGGTGGCGCCATTCTTCCCTACAAATGGCGCTAGTTAGCGCCAATTTTACTATTCATGGGCGCTAACTAGCGCCAACTTTACTATTCATGGGCGCTAGTTAGCGCCAACTTTACTATTCATGGGCGCTAACTAGCGCCAACTCCTTTTCCTTTTAGGCGCTAGCTAGCGCCAGAGCACTGACTTACGGCGCTAGCTTGCGCCATTTCCTTCGTAAATGGGCGCTGGCTTGCGCCAACCTTCTGTGTTATTGCGCTGTGTTATTGCGCTGAGGAGCGCCACTTTAATGTCCTCGCTACAAAGTTCGTAATCTGGTGCGGTTTTGCGCCAGTTTGGTGCTGACCCGTGCCATGCTTGGAACTCATAGTGTGCTTTAACCGTGGAAAATTGCATTAACAGGTTTTTTTATAATTCTTCACTTATTTTTCCTGTAAAAATACAATTAAAAGGTGAATATTATTGACATTCAAAGAATCAATATAATTAGCAAATATGTATTTAATTCGCTCTCTTATGACTCAATTCTTGTCAATTTTATCACAGAAAAATCACACTTGCCAGAGGCACATCAAACCATTCCCAGATTTAAACGTTGCTGTCCCCAGCAATGTAAAAGACTTAATCCAGGAAATATTCACTTAATCTAACATAACAATCATAGTCACTCTCAGACTCAATATGCCATGTATGCCTGACTCAATATCATGAACTTCCAATAATGCCATCAGCTTCTTAAATATATAAGTCTACATTGATTACCTCTTACACAGATAAATAATGTTCACTCAACACTCAGTGTTTAAGGGTATCATGAGCACTCAATTACTCAAAGCTATAACACTACCATATGCTTGATTATATTCTAAAAAATTCTTGAAATTGAAGAATCAAACACATGCATCAATTGATCAAAAGGACTTCACAGGTTGTAACTTGGTCGGGGTAATAGGTAGGAAAATTTGGATAGTAGCTCAAACAACCAAGAGATTGAAAACTGATATTATTTCATTTTTAACAATTTCACTCAATTGTTTTGCTCCACTAACATTCCCACAGAATTCTGGGAATTCATTCCTTCCTGCCACCTTTTACTCTTTTTCTTGCTTTCTTTTCTTTTTCCCTTTTTCATTTTGCCCCCTTTTTTTTTTCATCCCTTAATTACTTGACTATTGTGGAGCTTACCTCAATCTCTTTATTTTATTTTCAACACATTCAATGATTCAATCTCAATCAAGGTAAGTCACAAAAATTGGATATAGGCTAAGCCATCAATCAGGCCACGGATCATTTATCAAGAATTAAGTTCAGGCTCAAAGGGCTAGCAAGGGAAAATATCATATAGGTGGGTTATTTTGGCCAATAGCTAATAAGAACAAAATGCCTTTATCATATCAATCAAAGCATGCATAACAGAGAAACAAATCAAGTTCTAGAGTATTACAACAGTGAGGCCTCTCAACAAAAATTTCAGTGTTTAGGCTCAAAACCTCACAGCTATGGTGTCAATGCAGACTCAAGAAAATTGACCTCAGACATTATCAGAATTTCACAATATTAATTCAGATAAACGAGCAATCATGCAATCCAATTATGCCTATGCAATGTTATGCCAGAAAGTCATACAATATATTTCTTAAAATTCAATCATGTACATTAACAAGATGAGCACATTTAAACTTGGGATAACACACTATTTTTATTTTTATTTTCATTTTTTTTTAATGGCACACCAAATAACTATAAAAATAACTAAGAAAATTAAAAGAGTTAGAATATCTCCCCTGATAGAAGAATTGCAGTTCTAAGGTGCAAGCCTACCATTCCCAGATTTAGAGCATTGCTGTCCTCAGCAATAATTAAACCCCAAGAAGGATGAAAATCCTGCACAATAGAACAAATAGTGGCATATAGAAGAAACTATAATGCACACATTAAAACATCAGAGAAAAATATACCAACACAAAATAACTTAAAAATACGAAACAGAAAAATAAACTAATATACAATATCTCCATCAGCAAGGAGATAAGATCAGCCCTCCATGTCATCCTCCTCAGCAGTGTGGGATGACTCAGCAAATGAAGGGTCCGGTGGTACTGGATGCCTTGGTTTATGGGACCACCATTCCCAGATTTGGTCCAAACCATGGATCCATGTTAAGAACTCTTTGAAGCTTTGATTTTTCCGAGAGATAGAGTCTCGGTGTCTCTTGTCAAACTTCAACTCCCGGTATCTTTTCCAACTCGTATCAAAGAAGTTCACCACTTCTTTTCTCCTTGCCTTCTTCTTTGTAGGATTACGCCTCTCTTGAAGCGTTCTCACCTCTTTGACATCATCAATTAAATTTTTAGGAAGATCTTTCACTTCCACTTTTGGGGTTCCATCTTCTTTGTCCTCATTTTTGAGATTTTGAGGAAGCTCAACTGCTACATCTTTTTCTTCCTTAAATACTTCAAGACTAAAACAATCATCTTTGTGAGAAGACTGTTTTAAAGAATCAAAGACATGAATAGTAACAGTCTCATCATTCATTCTTAGCTCTAGCTTCCCGCTTTCCACATCAATTAGTGCACGAGATGTAGCTAAGAAAGGTCTACCCAGCAAAAGTGGCATTTCAGCTCCTCCTTCCATATCCAACACTACAAAATCAGCAGGGAAGATGAACTTGTCTACCTTTACAAGAAGGCCTTCTATTATTCCACTAGGCTTTCTTACAGACTTATCAGCAAGTTGAAGAGATGCCAAAGTGGGTTTCAAATCAGTAATCCCCAGAGATTTACAAATAGACAAGGGCATTAGATTTATACTTGCCCCAAGATCACACAAGGCCCTACCAAATTTGGTGTTCCCAATTTCAATAGGAATATTGAAGCTCCCTGGATCATGACGCTTAGGCGGGAACTTCTTTGTAATTATAGCACTACACTCTTCAGTGAATGTCACCGTTTGGCATTCCTGCAACTTGTGCTTCCTTGACAAGAGATCCTTCATAAACTTGGCATAATTGGGCATACCAGCCAAGGCTTCAGCAAAAGGAATATTTATATGTAATTTCTTGAAAATATCAAGAAATCTGCCATATTGTTGCTTTTGAGCATCCTTATTGAATCTGCCAGGATAAGGTGCCATGGCTCGCACATATTCAGGACTCAGCTCAAACTTCTTCTTTTCAGCAACAATAGGAGGCTCTTTTTCTTCACCTTTTTGAATAGGTGTTTGGACATTAGAAGGAATCTCCTCTTCTTTTTCTGGCTCCTCCACCACCTTAAGCTTTTCTGGAGCTCCTACCACTTTACCACTTCTAGTTGTGATAAACATACAATCCTCCTTGGAATTCTTAAATGTGTTACTAGAGGAAGTGCCTGGATTTTTATCAGCAACTTGCTTAGCCAGCTGGCCAACTTGATTCTCTAAATTCCTGATAGAAGCATTCATGTTTTTAGTGGTGGCCCTAGTCTCTTCCATGAAGGCATTGGAGTGTTGGGCCATTTGTCCAACTAACCTTTCCAATTCAGAAGGCTCCTTAGCTTGGACTGGTGGAGGCTGCAAGTAGTTGTTGGAATTGTAATCCAGTCCTGTGCCTTGAGTTCTCCTCTGAAAATTGTTATTTCCAGAAGGGAAATTCTGATTCCTAGGAATGTTTCTTGGTGGAGACCTTTGCTTATACCATACTCCATTCACCTGCACTTGTTGAGGAGAGTCAGAAGATAATAAAGATGAGCATTCATTGGATTCATGCTCACCCTTGCAATATTCACAAACCACAGATGCAACTTGCATAGTGGAAAATTGCATCTTGTCCAGCCTTGAGGTCAAATTTGCTAGCTGTTGTGCTAACAATTTATTCTCAGCCAGAACCGCATCATTGTTATCCAGGTGTAGAATACCTCTCTTAGGCTTGGCTGTCAAACCTTCATTTTCATTGGCAGCCATTCTTTCTATCAACTCCAGAGTTTGATTTGCTCTCAAGAATTTGATGCTACCACCTGCTGCACCATTCAGCACCATCCGAACTTCAGGTTTACACCCATTGAAAAAGATTCGGACTTGATCACCATTAGTCATGGGGTAATGAGGACATCTCCTCATTAGATCTTTAAAGCGGTTCCAGGCTGCACACATAGTTTCACCCTCAGCCTGAGTGAAATTGGTGATATCATTCACCATCTGGTTATATCTTTCCATGGAAAAGAACTCGGCAAAGAATTTGTTTGATAGACTCTCCCATGATGGAATACTTCTTGCTGGTTGCCTTTCCAGCCAATTCAAGGCTTTCCCTTTAAGAGCAAAGGGAAACAGTCTCAGCCTGACTGCATCATTGGACACTTGAGGGTGTTTAGTGGAGTCACAGATCATCAGAAATCTGTCAATGAACCTGTGAGGGTCCTCATCAGCCTCTCCACCAAACTGAGCACGCTCTACCAACTGAATATTGGCAGACTTGAGCTCCCAATGGTTGTTCCCCACTTCTGGATGAACAATGCTTGAATTTGGTCTGTTGAATGCTGGTGTAAGGATTGTATCCATGAGTGGATTGTCCACTTCATCATTGTTCCCAGCCATATCTGCACTCTCTTTTATTCAAATAAAAATAAAAATAAATAAAATAAAAATATTCACAAAATACAATCTTAAAGATCAAGATTATATGATATAAGAAAGCCAATCCCCGGCAACGGCGCCAAAAACTTGATGCTCTCCGGCAAGTATACCGATCGCACAAGTAATAAAGTGATAAATAAAGTTCGTCTCCACAGGGATTAGATCTAATATCAAGTAAAAAATTTCTTAAAGAATGGAAGTTTTCAAATAGGGTTTGTGTGACAAATATTGTCAAATTGAGTGAAATTAAAAATAAAGACTTGTTTTTGTGTTTTTGAATTGAAAAAGAAAACAATACAATTGAAAATTAATTTGTAGAAAAATATGAGAAAAGTATTGTAGCCAGGGTTCATTCACCAAATGATCTCCGCTTTTTACTCCGGATTGATTTATAAAAATCATTTATATAATCACTCAGATAAATTATCATCTAAAAGATTTAATAGTTAACCCTCAATTCCTTGCAGGGTTAACCCTTTAATCCCATGAGAAACCCCAATTCCTTGCAATGTTTCTCATGGGATCAAGCAATGGGCGTGATAATTTAAGCATCTGCAATCGTATACACGTCTATTCCTAGCACGCATACAGATTGTTATCTTACCCCCTTTCGAGATCAAAACCCCAATATTCCTATCTAGGATTTTGATCCTCAGAATATCCCCAACTATCAGATTGATCAATTCTAATAAAGGGAATATAAAATTCGCACAGAGTAAAGATAAAGATAATTATATAAATTAAAAATCACAAATCAATCCTTCATGTCAAGGGTTCACATATGGATCGTGACCCTGACTATAATAAAAAGATCTAGCCGATCAACATACTGATCGCTGATCTAAAATTCAACATAAAATTAAAACAAAAGATAAAGAAATACTAGATGTAGATGAAGAACGAAGAACATCCAATGCCCTTCTCCTCCAATCTCCAGATCTGTCTCTTAACCTGTATCTGTGTTCTTTCTTTTTTTCTGATCTGCCAAGTCTGCTGACCTAATTCAGCAAATGTCACTTTTATAATATTCTTTTCTCCTTCCAAAAATGTCCTCAGAAAACACGAAGATCTGTTCCCGCAAACCGGCGCTGATTGGCGCCGAATTGGCGCACGTTTGCGCCACTCCTCATGGCGCTGGGTGGCGCCATTCTTCCCTACAAATGGCGCTAGTTAGCGCCAATTTTACTATTCATGGGCGCTAACTAGCGCCAACTTTACTATTCATGGGCGCTAGTTAGCGCCAACTTTACTATTCATGGGCGCTAACTAGCGCCAACTCCTTTTCCTTTTAGGCGCTAGCTAGCGCTTGAGCACTGACTTACAGCGCTAGCTTGCGCCATTTCCTTCGTAAATGGGCGCTGGCTTGCGCCAACCTTCTGTGTTATTGCGCTGAGGAGCGCCACTTTCTTTCGTAAAAGGGCGCTAGGTTGCGCCAACCTTCTGTGTTATTGCGCTGAGGAGCGCCACTTTAATGTCCTCGCTACAAAGTTCGTAATCTGGTGCGGTTTTGCGCCAGTTTGGTGCTGACCCGTGCCATGCTTGGAACTCATAGTGTGCTTTAACCGTGGAAAATTGCATTAACAGGTTTTTTTTATAATTCTTCACTTATTTTTCCTGTAAAAATACAATTAAAAGGTGAATATTATTGACATTCAAAGAATCAATATAATTAGCAAATATGTATTTAATTCGCTCTCTTATGACTCAATTCTTGTCAATTTTATCACAGAAAAATCACACTTGCCAGAGGCACATCAGGGGTCACCTTTTGCAGGCTCCTTACCTTTTCCCTTGGCCTTGCTATGCCCACCAATCAAAAGAGCCTGTGTCCTATCCTTCTTGATAGACACTTCAGCTGTTATTAACATGCTTAACAACTCCGGCAAGCTCACTTGCATCCCATGCATATTGTAATTCATGATGAATTGACTGAAGGAAGGTGGAAGTGAGGTGAGGACTAAGTCATTACTTAGCTCGGCATCAATGATGAAGCCTAGGTTTCCTAGCTTCTCAATCAGCCCGATCATCTTGAGAACATGGCTGCCAACAGACATGCTCTCAGTCATCCTACAAGAGAACAATTCTCTTGAGGCCTCATACCTCTCATGCCTGCCTTTAATATCATACAACTCCTTGAGATGCATGATAATAGAGGGAGCATCCATATGCTCATGCTACTTTTGCAGTTCAGGCGACATGGATGCCAACATGATGCATACTGCCATCACATTGTCATCCAAGTGCTGTTGATGGGTTACGAAATCAAATTCCGCAAACCCTTCTCCCCCTTCCCGTGGAGCTACTGGTATTACAGCATCTAAAATGTAGGCAATCTTTTCGGCCCTTAGAACAATTCTTAGGTTCCGATACCAGTCCATAAAATTTGAACCGGTTAGTTTATTCGTATCGAGTATTGAATGCAGTGACAGTGGATTAGTCATACTATAAGCTGAAAAAGATGTAAAGATAGTTTTAGTTAATATACAGTTATGTAGTTAAAAGCAAATTACTAAAGACTTTAAATAATTTTCCCCTCCCACTATTTTATCTAAGTCAATGACCCTTACTTTTTGACTTAGGGTTAATCTACTTTTAGATTTTACCTTAGTGGGATTAAGAGTGCGATTATTTATTTTAATCACCGTCCGAGACCGCAAGATTAATTTAAATAATGGATTGATCTTTATCAACAGTATCTTATACCCTCTCTTAACATTAGGTTGACAACTCTTTGTCACTTAGTGGTGCATTTCATGCAACTAACCTAGCACCATTACCCTAAGCACATAAGCCCGGTTGTGCCTGCAACTTATGTCTTAGTTAAGCATAAACCAGCACCCTAAGTGTCTTAGACTTCAAACACTACTCTAGCTCAACAAAATAGTGGGTCCCAACTGAGTTGTGGAGCACCACTATGTAGAAGAGGTTTGAGTAGCATTGGTGGTGGGAGGTAATCATACGCTTAATTATTTATTCCTTTTAAGGGTTCCTTTTATTTTAGGGTTAATTAGGTCTCATCAAACGCATGTTGTAAGTTATCATGCTAGTCGTAACCTATGTCAAACATCTATCAGTTTACACTAGTCGTTATAAGACAAACATAATAACTATACAAAACGCGGTTTGCCCAATTCATGCATACTAGACGTTCTAATCATACATGCATATAAACAGTTTATATTGAGATAGTCATGGTGCTCGCGCTTTTGTCCATTTTGCTTCTCTAAGCAACGGCTGCTTGTCGTCTATACGCCACTAGCCTAATTCTCTAATTACACATAATTAAAGAAACTCCAAAACATCTTTGGAGGGACAAAATTACAAATACACTTGTAAATTAAAAGGCGCAATTACACATTAATTTAAAATTCAAAAAATTTTAAATCCGGGCACCATGACCATCCCATTCCTGTTTGTACCTGAAAGGATCAAAACTTGCAAACACAAACATTATATTATCACATAATATTTTCACACATATTCTGATATTTAACAATTAAACATCAAAATAATATCAAGATTCATATTCTTAAATTTCTCTAGTTGGCCAAATTTTAAAACAATTTTTAATTTGAATTTTGTTAATTCTTTCTCAAAGAAAACAAAATTAAACCATGCATGTAGCCACAAACCTTTTCATGGCCGAACCATACAGATAACTATATGATAAACTTTGTCACAAAATTTCATGCATATAAACATGACACAATTCATGGAGAAAAATAAGAAAACATTCAAGGTACTCTTAGTACCCTCCATGGCCGAATCTACCCTTTCAAAAAGGGTGTTCCTTTTAAGACTTTCATAAAGAAAAAGAAACTAAACCATGATGCATAATGTTTTATGAACACAGAATCAAATTTACATGTTCATAAAAACAAAAACTTTAACACCTTAAGGGATTTGTGATTCAAAATCCATATGCAGAATTAAACTTTAACCCTTTAAAGATTTTGACCGTGAAAAAACTCTTTTCACAAACAAGGTACCATCACCTGCCGATGGTAAAGCAACCAGGCTCTGATACCACTTGAAAGTAAACTGGCCTTTGAAGGTTGATGCATGTAAGGTGTAAAAAAACAAAATCTTTACTGCGAAAACATACATGCACACATGGATTCATGCTTTAGGACAGCATGATGTTACCTTGTTTTTGGCCTGATCAGTCAGGGAGATCAGTTGTCAGGTCTGAAGGGTTCAAACCCTCTAATGGTGATCCACACCACCATTCGTCAATGATGCAAGAACGCCTTCTTGAAAGCCACCAGATGATCACCACAATGAGGCTTGCTATGCGCACAAGTGGTGAAGGCGGAGGATAGGTATTCTGTTTGGAAAGGTGTAGCGAACTACCCTACAGAATGGTGCATGAGATGAAGGAGTGTAGGCTAGGTTTTCTCAAAACCCTAAGGAGAGGAACTAGTGTCTTGTTATGCGCACACTTGGTGGAAGAGAGAATGATAATTAAATGAAATTATCCTTTCAAAATAAATTGAAAGTGGCGCATGAATAAGGGAGGATAAGGTGGAGTTGTTGCAAAACAAATCTTGCCAACAACCTCCAATCTTATCCTCATGAAACTAAGTTCAAAACAATTCAAAATCAGATTCATAAACTATCATATAGTATCCATTTCATGCGCATAATTCAGCCCTAAAAGGGGTCCAAATATGTTGAGTAGTTGCATTCAAAATTTGAACCAACTCACCCACTTATTCTCTCAACTACCAAATCTGATTGGAACTTTGTTTTAAGTGACAAGATGACATCCTTATCACCTAAGTGTGCGCCCCAAACAGCCCCAAGGTATGCTCCAAAGGTCTCTTCTTGATCCAAGGAATTTGTTCCAATAAGATCTTATCTTATCCTTTTGTCATGAAATAACTTTTCATATCCTATTCAAATTCGAATTCAAACATTTAAATTCAAAATTCAAAATTCAAAATTTCGAATTTCAAATTCAAAATTCGAATTTCAAAATTCAAATTCCAAATTCAAATTTCAAATTTCAAATTCAAAATTCGAATTTCAAAATTCAAATTCCAAATTAAAATTTCAAAATTCAAATTTCAAATTCAAAATTCGAAATTCAAATGTTTGATTATTAATTTAACTAATTAAATTAATTAGTAATGGCTTGGACTATCCAAGCCCATTACTAAGCTCCATGCACCCTCCACCCATTTAGGTGGGCTTCCAAACAGCTTCGTGGGCTAACAACCATTATTAGGCCCAATACCTTTAAAGCTAGTTCATCATGACTACAAGGTGTTAGTGTGTGACCCATTAGGTCCAACTTAGCTTCTGACATAACTGGGCTCAGGCCCAACAAGCCCACAACCCAATTAATGACAACACAGAGCACTAGCAATGCTTTGTTGCCCCAGAACTAGTCAGATTAATGACTTGATCATCCTATTGCACATATTTGGTTACCGTATGTATTTCCCTTCGTCTCGGTTATCTTCCCATTAACCTAGGGTAAGGAAATGTATCAACCGCTGCAGGAGGTTAATTGTTGGGACCTCCTCCGGCGTTGTTGTGCTTGGCAGCCTTTCTCAATTTCCTCTCAGCCCTTGTGATTTCAGGATCAAACACAAGATCTTCAGGAGCAAGTCTACCTCGCATAAAACTCAAAGAAAATAGTTAGTAACACTTGCAAAATGCAGATCAAGATAGAAAAAAACCAAAAATAAATAAAAAAATAAAACATCCAAGCTCAAAGATCAACAGTTATTTATAATATTGGAATTTACAATCCCCAGCAACGGCGCCAAAAACTTGTTGCGAACTCGGCAAGTGCACCAATCGTTCCAAGTAATAAAAGTGTAAGATAGATCGTCTTCACAGGGATTATAGACCAAGTACTACAATAATCAGTCCTCATAAGTTGAATGAGTTAAATGGTGTGACAAATATTGTTGATTAATTTAGAAAAGTAAAGCGAAAAATAAAAGCGTATTTTTAGGCTTTTTGTAAGAAAAGATGAACAAAGATTGAATTAAAAGAGGCGTGAAAAAAATACAATTGAGAGAATATTGCAGTAAGAGGACAAACACCTTTCTGATCCCCACCTTGTAATCTGAATCAAGGTTTACATTCGATTTACCCATTGATCAAAAGATTCACCATCTTTTATTTGATTGGTTAAGCCCTAATCCCTTAGTAATTCCTTTTTAGGTTAAACATATAAATCGGTGAATCTTTCACGTTTGTGGTTCATGTAGCCTATCCCTAGTGCATACATGAACAACTACGTTCCTTCTTGTCAGGAATTAGGATCCTAATATCCCTATTGCGAACCCTAACCCTCGCGATCCATTTAGAATGATCAGATCTAAAAGAATGAAAAGATGAAGAACGAATGAAAATAAACTCAATTGGATAAACACATGTAAACTTGATCCAAATTACAGGGGGTTCACATTCAGGGTTGTGACCCTTACCACAATAAAAGGAGATCTAGCCAACCATTGTCATGACTGATCTCAAATATTCAACAAGAAACATAAATTACAGTAGTAAAAGAATAAGAAAATGAAGAAGGAACACGCAGGTTCAGAGCTCTCTCGGCAGCTTCCGTCTCCTCCAGATCTGAAATGATATGATACCCTAATTCTTCTTAAATCTCCTTTTATCACTTTTATTTTTATCTTCCAAATTTACCCTTGTGAAAACACTGGCTGTGATTTCTCGAACTGACGCTATCAGCGTCATATCCACGCCGTGAGCGTGGCTGCCTCTGATTCCCATGCTGTCAGTTTGTTATCCACGCTCTGAGCGTGGGAAGTAGGGTGATTTCACGCCATCAGCGTGACATCCACGCTATGAGCGTGGAAGTCTATGGTTCTTCATGCCACCAGAGTGACATCCACGCTGTGAGCGTGGGTCTTCACTTTGGCAAATCCTCATTTTGCTCCAGATTTGTTTGTTTTTCCTACAACGTAAGCATACAATGAGTTGAACAATCCTAAAATTGGAATTTAAGCAAAACAACAATAAACGTTGCCTTTTTACTGAGGATTAGCCCATAATCTTTCTCTTTTTGGCTTGAATTTACCCAAGTGCTGAAGGCACATTACATAGCCAAATGCCCCTGCTCTCAAGGCCCTCCTCGCCTGCAGGACTGAAATGAACGGTGAGGAACTGGCTGTGGATCCACTCAAAGACTTCACCACTCTCTTGGCACAACAATCAATCAATGCACAATTCCTGGACAGCCAATCCATGCCCAGAATAATCTCCAATTTGGCCATCGGCAATCCTATCTGATCTACCGAGAAGTTACAGCCATCCCACTGAAACGCTACATCGCGATGAACAGTGGAGGTCAAACATTTTTCTCCGGTGGCGGTGGTCACCTGCATCGGTGGAGAAAGCACAACAATGGGCAACTCTAGCCCCACAACAATCGGGGTAGGAATGATCGAATGCGTAGTTCCGGAGTCAAACTGAAAGTAAACTGGCCTTGAAGGCCGAAGCATGTGAGAGGGAAAAACAAAACTTTTTCCTTGCGGAAACACACATGCAAACAATTCTCATGCTTTAAGACAGCATAATGTTACTTTGTTTATGATCTGATCACCAGGGAGATCGTTGTTAGGTTTGAAGGGTTTAATCCCTCTAACGTTGACCCACACCACCCTTCGTCAAGATGCAAGAACTCCTTCTTGAAAGCAACCAAATGACCACCACAGAGAGGCTTGCTATGCGCTCAATAGGTGAAGATGGAGGCTAGGTTTTGTGTTTAGAAGAGTGAAGTCTTCAACATGAAAACTTCACAAGAGTGGTGCAAGGAGTGAGGAGAATAGGCTAGGTGTTCTTGTGAAAACCCTAAGGAGGAATCCTCCCCTTGTGCGCATAAGAGAGTGAGGGAGAGAATGAGAGGATTTTCAAAACTTAAAATCCAATAGGGTTTGCGCACACTTGGAGGAAATAAAGGAGTTGTTGCAATTCAAAATTGCCAACAACCTCTCCTTTAAATCCTTATGAGATTAGGTCCTTATCTTATTAAGATTCTGACCTAGTGGTCATCGCATGACCACTCACATTGTGCGCCCCACTCAGTCCCAAAATGAGTCCAGATACTTTGAGCAGTTGCATTCAAATTTGAACTAAATAACTCACTGATTCTCTCAACCAACAAAATCTGAATTGGAGCACATTTAGTTGACAAGATGACACACATCACCAACCAAAGTGGCGCAGCATATCCCTTTTGGATGAGATCAAATATCTTCTCTTGATGCAGGGGATTTTTTCCAACAAGATCTCATTTATCCTTCTGTTATGAAATAACTTTTCAAAGCCAATTCAAATTCGAATTCAAACCCTTGAATTCAAACGTTCAAACATTTAAATTCAAAATTCAAATTCAAAATTCAATATTCAAATAAAAAATTCAAAATTCAAAATCCAATTTCAAAATTCAAATTTCAAATATCAAATATCAAATTCAAAATTCGAATTTCAAATTTCAAATTTCAAATTCAAATTTCAAAATTCAAATTTCAAATTCAAAATTCAAATATTTGATAATTAATTTAACTAATTAAGTTAATTAGTAATGATTTGGACCATCCAAGCCCATTGCATGATGCATGCGCCCTCTTCCCTTTAGATGGGCTTCCAAATAGCTTCTTGACTAACAACCATTATTAGGCCCAATAACTTTAATGCTAGTTCATCATGACTACAAGGTGTTAGTGTGTGACCCATTAGATCCAACATAGCCTCTGACATAAATGGGCTCGGGCCCAACAAGCCCATAACACATTTAATGACAACACAGAGCACTAGCAATGCTTTGTTGCCCCAGAGCTAGTCAGATTAATGACTTGATCATCCTATTACACATATTTGGTTGCCGTATGTATTTCCCTTCGTCTCGGTTATCTTCCCATTAACCTAGGGTAAGGAAATGTATCAACCCTTGCGGTTTAGGGTAAGCTTTATTCGAAATAGGGAATCTTCAATTTACTGACTCTAAAGGCAGATCATCTCATGATCTCTTTTACTATGCATAGATTCCCGAGTCCATGAAAATGTCATCCTGATTTCTCCGGTTTACAGATAACCTAATCTCTCACAAAGATTTGACGAATTCCTTCAGCTTATCACCCTAGCCTTGTGCTCTTTCAGGACAAGTCCAACAGTATACCTATGAGTCTCCATGTTTCAGGAAGACGAGGTATACAATCAAAGCATGCCTTCTAGAACACAGTCTAGGTAATAACTTCTGTTCTAAGGAAAGAGATACCCAAATATAAAGAGACTACTCTAATGATACTATCTATGAGATTTCCTCATAGAGTCTCTTTGTGGGTCTGTTCAGTGCGAGCTATACTTTTATAGGTCCACCCACGACTTTAGCTAAGACATCTCCATATCTGTAGCACATGAGGTCTTTACCTTGTATCCATATACAAGTAGATAAGTCGTGCTAGTCTGACCCGAGATCACTGATCCCCATTCTCAGTGTCTCTAGACTAGGAATATATAATTAGGAATAGACATGCGGTATCCTTGAATCCTCATGATCGTGATCTCATCACAGATACTCAAGAGATACCTGTTCTATTCCAAGGGGTTTATCCATTTTTTCATAAAATATTAACAATAATATCGAGACATAATATGAAACAGGATAAAGAGTGCTTATTATTTATTTGCGACAATAAAAGTCTACATCTTATGTCCTTATTTAATCAAAAGATTGTCTCTAGGACACCCATATACTAACAAGCTCCCACTTGGCATAGAGCCAATCAGGCCTAAGTCGTATACCCAAAGCCACATAATGACTATCATGTTTTCTCTGAGAAACAACCTTTGTCAGAGAATCGGCCAGGTTTTTATCTATGGGAACATAATCCATCTTTACATCCATCATATCAATGATTACTCTAATCAGGTGATATCAGCGGAGCACGTGTTTAGATCTTTGATGAGACCTAGGTTCCTTTGACTGCGCAATGGCTCTAGTGCTTTTGCAAAGCATCTGTATGGGCTCATTTACGCTTGGAACCACCCTTAGTTCTGGTATGAACATCTTGATCCACACGGCCTCCTAAACCGCTTCTAAAGCAGCTATGTACTCAGCTTCTGTCATTGAATCTACTTTTGTATCCTGCTTGGAACTCTTCCAAGATACTACCCCACCATTTTAGGTGAATACGAACACTGATTGTGACTTACAGTCATCTTTGTCACTTTGAAAGCTGGCTTCAGTGAACACTTTCACTGTTAGCTCATTAACCTCACCATACACCAGAAACGTATCCATAATTAATTTAACTAATTAAATTAATTAGTAATGTCTTGGACCATCCAAGCCCATTACATGATCCATGTGCCCTCTTCCCTTTAGGTGGGCTTCCAAACAGCTTCTTGGGCTAACAACCATTATTAGGCCCAATACCTTTAATGCTAGTTCATCATGACTACAAGGTGTTAGTGTGTGACCCATTAGGTCCAACATAGCCTCTGACATAATGGGCTCGGGCCCAACAAGCCCACATCCCATTTAATGACAACACAGAGCACTAGTAATGCTTTGTTGCCCCAGAGCTAGTCAGATTAATGACTTGATCATCCTATTATATATTTGGTTGCCGTATGTATTTCCCTTCGTCTCGGTTATCTTCCCATTAACCTAGGGTAAGGAAATGTATCAACCCTTGCCATTTAGGGTAAGCTTTATTCGAAATAGGGAATCTTCAATTTACTAACTCTAAAGGCAGATCATCTCATGATCTCTTTTACTATGCATAGATTCCGGAGTCCCTGTAAATGTCATCCCAATTTCTCCGGTTTACAGATAACCTAATCTCTCACAGAGATTTGATGAATTCCTTCAGCTTATCACCCTAGCCCTGTGCTCTTTCAGGACAAGCCCAACAGTATACATATGAGTCTCCATGTTTCAGGCAGACGAGGTATACAATCAAAGCATGCCTTCTAGAACACAGTCTAGGTAATAACTTCTGGTCTAAGGAAAGACATACCCAAATATAAAGAGACTACTCCAATGATACTATCTGTGAGATTTCCTCATAGAGTCTCTTTGTGGGTCTGTTCAGTGCGAGCTATACTCTTATAGGTCCACCCACGACTTTAGTTATGACATCTCCGTATCTATAGCATATGAGGTCTTTACCTTGTATCCATATATAAGTAGATAAGTCGTGCTAGTCTGACCCGAGATCACTGATCCCCATTCTCAGTGTCTCTAGACTAGGAACATAAAATTAGGAATAAACGTGCGGTATCCTTGAATCCTCATGATCGTGATCTCATCACAGATACTCAAGAGATACTTGTTCTATTCCAAAGGGTTTATCTAGTTTGTTCAAAAAATATTAACAATAATATCGAGACATAATATGAAACAGGATAAAGAGTGCATATTATTTATTTACGACAATAAAGGTCTACATCTTATGTCCTTATTTAATCAAAAGAATATCTCTAGGACACCCATATACTAACACAAACAAGACATCTAGAGCAGAACCACCAATGGTAACTGTACCTCTGACAAGGTTCGGAGCTCTGTCCGACTGCTACCGATCAAGGGTGTACACACGTCCAGTGTTAGGTGGCACTGCCTGTTCAACAGTCGGTGGAAGGGAAACCATCTGAAGCGGTACTGCCTAGACTGCAGCAGCTCTCGCCGTCGCCGACGGGCAATCTCTAGAGTAGTGGCCCTCCTTGCCACACTGAAAACATATCAATTGGCCTGTGGAACATGGCCCAAAATGTGTCTTCCCGCATCCCGAGCATCTGGGAGCAGGAGGTCTCGCTGCACTGCTCTGAGCAGAAGTCTTCTTGAACTGATTTGGCGCTTGTTTAGCCGCCAACTGTTTTCCTTTTCCTTTGTTCCCAAACTTCCTGTCTCTCCAGGAAGCGGACCCACCAGTACCCTGTGGAACCTCAATCTTGGCCTTCTTGGCCTTACTCGCGCTGCAAAAATCCTTAATGTCACGACACTGCTGCACCAGAGCCCCAAAGTCTCTCAAAGCAGAACCAGTAAGGTGACCAGCAAGCAATGTCCTCATTAAGTCCCCTACGGAACTTACCAGCTAAGAAAATGGGAGTCGGCCTCGTCAACCGAAAATGAGCAAACATTACCAGCTCATTGAACTTGGTCAGGTAATCGTCAACAGACAACGAGCCCTGAACCAACCTGTCGAACTCTCCCTGCTTCCTCTCCTGTGCATTGTAGGGAAAGCACCGACCCAGAAAGTAGTCCTAAAAGAATGGCCATGTCATCACGTGCCCGTGCATCTTGAACACCTGAGAAGTGTTCGTCCACCACTCATGGGCATCGCCCTCCAGCATGTACGTGGCGAACATCAGCTTTTGTGGCTCGGTGCACTGCATAACCCTGAACGTCTTGTCCAGGGCCCAGAGCCATCTAGCAGCAGCAATAGGGTCATAGGACCCATCAAAAGTTGGTGGCTTATGCTTGCGGAAAGCATTCAACCGACGGTCAATCTCATCACGATCCTCGACGAAAACAGGAACGACCTACATAGCCCCCGTCAGGTGACTACCCTCACCCATCTGACTCTGGGTGTCCTCATGGTGACTAGGTAGAGGTGGAGGCGGTGGTGGCGGTGGAGGTGGTGGAGGACACTGGCCAACAGCAGGACCAGCCCTCAGCTCCTCTAACATGACCCTCATCATAATCATGTTTGCATCCGGTTCTCCTCCAATATATCTGCAGTGGCTCTCCTATTCACCTCTCTAATGGCGTCAAGCATAGCCTGGTTTGCCAACCTCGTGGCCTCCTGGTCGGCTAGTCAGACCTCTTGCATCTCAGCCAATGCAGCCAGGAGAGGATCAGGTTGATCCTCACTCGTACCCTGGTTCATCCTTGGTTGTACTGTAACAGCCCGTTGTACACCGGTATTGTTAACATTGATTATGATATTAAGCGCAGTTACAATCACAGTAATTGGGTTAATTAAATTACGGGCAACTTTTTTTTTCTTTTATCTTATTCCTTTTCATAACAACAACTTTTTCCGTAATCAATTAAAACAACACTATAATTGTAAATGCAATTCGCGGAATCATACAGTTTACTAACATCACTAATCTTTCTTTTTATTCAATTCATTCAAACTCATCATCTTACTCTCACGTTTTACCATGTTATAGTCCTTTACATTAGTTACGCGTGGTTTCAAACCACGTACCAATTGGAGTCCTACACACCAAGTTAAACCCCTTTCTTTTGGTCTAGAAAAACCTGAATTTTCGAAAATTACACTGTGGTAATCGATTACCAGTGTGTGGTAATCGATTACTGTCAAAAATGAGGCAGTAGCCAAAATTTGCCTCCCCTGTTCTCTGGTAATTGATTACCAAGCTTGGGTAATCGATTACCTCACTTGGTAATCGATTACCAGGCCTCTGGTAATCGATTACCAGTGGAGACAGTGGCATTATTTCGTCCCCTGTTGCATGGTAATCGATTACCATGCTTGGGTAATCGATTACTATTCAGTAAAAATGACAGATTACAGCATTTTCAGCCCAAAAAGAGTTGTGTAATCCATCCCTAACACCTTAGTACTCCACACAACACTTAAACATACCCTAATGTAGGCTCTAGGCCCTTCCATCATACATTTTCATTCAATCATGCATCATTTACAAAGTCTTTAAGATCATGGCCATTTTACAACAAATATGGACCATTTTACAACATAAATACCAAGGCTACAAGTGCAAGAAATGTGGCAATGGACAAGTCCCATGCTCACTCAAAATATGCAATAGACACTAAAGGCATACATATACATCAAATTTAAAGGACTTTACATGTAGTCATGAACATACAAGGCATGGCATTTTTAACATGCACAAGTTCATGATCTAAATCCAAAGCATTAAACATATGCAAGGCGTGTCCCAATCAAATCCTCAACACACTGTGCCTCCAATATGTACCTCATGCTCCACTCTTCCAGGCTCAACCTAACCTGAAATGATGCCCCCAAACACGGGGTGAGATATACAAATATATCTCAGTAAACCAAGGGCCCTGGAGACTTCTCCACCCCATGGCTCTCTCAATGTGCAACAATGACATTTATGTAAAATGCATGACATACAATATCACAAACAACTGGAGACAAACCGAGAACATCCATAATTGGATTACGTTCAAGGACTCCATCATATAACTCCCGAGACAATCCTGGCGCCTCTCCCATGGTTGAGAAGACTCCATGGCAAAACCCAACTGGAACTCCTCATGAGCCCTATCCAGCGGATGTCCCACGTTTGGCTCATCCTGGTGTCGCTCCCAAAGTCGACCCCACGGCATACCCAACTGGCATCCCCACACGGAATGATCCAGCGGATGTCCAAACCCAACACACGTCAACTGGCCAGTGACCAAACAATTTCACACATATCAAGCAATAAAGCATGACAACACATAATCACACAATGTCCAATGACACAAAATCCAACCACAACCATCCACTAGGTGTGGTGGAGCACACAAGGGACTAAACCCCAGTTCCAAAGGTTACCTCAACACCGAGCCAATGCTCCATACGTAAGCTCCAAGCTTAATCCGCCACCATAGCGTCCAAGAGAGGCAACCTAAATGATAAACAACATGATCATCAAAACCATTTCCAAATCAATCATTTACTCTCAAAGTAATCATACATTTTACATTTTTCCAATTCCACAACAACATACTAACCTACCATCCAATTAAACACCACTTTATATCATACAATCTCAACTACACTACTTTTACAACATTTTTCCTCCAAACCCCTCTATGGTTCGAATTCTTCAAAGGATGGTTCTACAAGGTTTTCAATTCCATTTTAACACTCATACTAATCATATAATCATATTATCAACCTATACCAATGGTCCATCATTCAATTATTCAATTACACCACATACCAATTTCACAAGGTCTTGAAACTTAACACAAAATTGCCTAAGTTAAAAACCTAACTTTTTCACCAAAATTTATCATAGCATTTCTAGCTTACAAGCATCATTCTAAGGCATTTTCATCTAATAGCATTTTTCCATTTGGGCTCTCCATCATCACACATCTAAGATTAAAGACTTAGTGCATAAATTTCTAGATCTACAAAAACAACCATAAAGATACCACAAATATACTCACAATCGATGATTGACACTCCTCCAAGGTTCATCCAAGCAAAGAGAAGTCCAATGGCTCCAAGAACACTCAAAACCCCAACAATTTCGGATCTGAGTTTGCCCATTACCGCCCCAAGGAGATGATTTCAAGGCTTTGGAGTATCACCAATGGCTTTAGAAGGTTGTTTACAATAGATTTCAACACCAAAACTAAGTGATTTGGTGGAGAAATGAAGAAATGGCAAAGGAAGAGAGAAATGGGTTCTTTTGGTTGTGAAAAATGGAGAAAGTCACGGGTGAGGAAGAAGAAAAGAAGGAGGAAGGCGTGGGGAGGGTGTGGGGCCAAGTGGATTTTGGTCCCGCGGGTCCCACACGCGATCTAACTTTAATCCCGATAAAAATTCTGATCATAAATTCTTAATCTACATATTTTTCCAGTCCATGACATATTTTTATTTCCTCAAAATATTGATAAAAATTTAACACTTATCGGTACACTCACACCGCAGTATTTAACACTTAAAAAGTCATTATTCATCACTTTTTCACAATTTTGCCTACTCACTCAATTTTCCGCCCTGATTCCATTTCCAGCATTATTTTTGTCATATGAAATCTCTAACTCAATTTTTATGCCTCAGAATGCACGGCTGGTCAATTACCATTTTGCCCTTTTTGCCCATTTTGGCCATAATTCACGGATTTTCATTAATCCAACAATTTCTCATTTCACATTTTAATATAAAATACACATTTGAATATATGAGGTGTTATATGTACCATGACTCTGCACAAGTTACACAAAGAATGAGTTGATCAGGCCCACGCCATGTGGTCACATATGCATTATCATAGTACACACCAATCAGAGAGAACACAAGATAGAAACGCAACGAAACATCCTAAGTTATTGCAATACATACAGGCTTTTCCTTAGAAAGTGTTCTGATACCATAAAACGTAACACCCCGGGTTAACCCGGTTTGTTAACATGTCATCATATTAAGCTGCGCTTAATTAAAATGCGGAATAACTTTTTCTTTAATTCAATTATGACGTCATTAACCTTAGCCAAGTCGATTACTTAATCAATTTCATAAAATATCGCCTGTATGTAAATTGCAAGACAACTAATTGAATACCTCATATATAAATATTAAAGTGAATATCTAAAGTCACGGATCTACAACATGTAGTCCGGACAATATCCTGATACATTATCCAACTTTAAATAAAACAAGACATAATCAAGTCTATATGGCATGGACAATCCTCATGCTCACCAAATAAGGCAACAATGCCCAACATCAGTATCAACAGCAAACATTATAGTACTATCTCAAGCTAAAAGCATAAAACAGTAAACAGGTTCCAGCATCCAACATGTCAGCACATACAACAATATCTAACTCAACTCTTGCCTCATGCCACTCGAGGTCTCAACCCCAGGGTTACCTGAACCTGAAATAAGCGTCCCCAAACGTGGGGTGAGATCTCTAACAAGAAATCCCAGTAAGACAAGGGGTCCTCAAGGATCTTCCACCCCAAGCTCACTTACATGTGCAATATAAGTTCTAAAAGCAGTAATTTCCAGAATAAGTTCCAAAAGTATGCAGTGCAACAGATATGCATGCCATATGAGTTATCACTATTCTACTGGCCAGAGAAAATGCAGGAATACTTCTATTACCCACATAGTAGTACAAGGAACAACGCTTGCACCTCACCCACAGCCTCACCATGTTGTATGCGTCACATACTCAGGCTTACCGTATAGGTGGACCCACATGCATGTCATAAAAGCACATTGCATATAACAGCTCAACAGCATTTCCAAAACATCAAAAGCATGTAACACAGCAAGCATATAACCATATCCCCATGGGACATGGTGGAACCACAACATGGCTAAACCGAGGACACGAAAGCTTACCTTGCAAGCAATCAATCCAAGCCAAGAGTCCAACCACTCTCAAAGTCCAAACACAGCAGTATCACAATCTGTTATGGACCAATAATATATCATTAACCAAAGCTCATACGTATAAGCATAAAGACTACGTTTTCCTTTTACGTTTTATGTCTTAAGACTTCACACAAAGCCATAAGCCCTTAACCACTTAGTTCTGACTTAGTTCAATTAATACAGAAGTTCAACTTCATCAATCTAGGGTCCACAAACCCCCAATGGCCTACCGTACTCACAGCATAGCTACTGTTCTTCGCAAACCTAGAATATCCGGATATATGTCGGGGGCATATCCGGATATCCCATATCCGAATATCACAGAACCCCATATTCGGATATCAATATCCGGATACCATATCCGGATATCCATATCCGGATATTTCTCGAACACATATCCAGATATTTCACGACAGAATGCAGTTTCTGTATTTCGTAGAAACATCCACCAAAGGTCCAACTTTTAACACTTAAATACGTTAAAGCATGCATCTTTAATCTGTTTTAGGTTCACATACCCATTGGTTACTTGTTTAGCTTATTAAACATGGCAAGACATAACCTTTACGCCAAAAAACTTAAGATCAAAGGTAGCAAAGCTTACCAAAGCTCAAAGCATAGCAACAATGGCTCTTGGAGCTCACAAACAGCTCCCAATATGTAGGCTTGTACAACAAACGAAAATGCTAGACCAAAGGTTGGTTCTTGCACCCAAAGACCACTCCTTGGATCACCAAAAAGCCATGACCAAGGCCACACCATAAGAACTCAGCACAACAGCCCTTCCACACCTCTCACACAGCCACTAAACTCAAAAAGGAACTCACCTCACACTCACAAGGCTACACCCAAGTGTTTACAAAGAGGAAGTGTGGATAAATCGTGAAGAAGAAGAGAGGAAATGGCCACAAGCTCACCAAATGCAAGGAGGAAGCAATGGAACAGTAACAAGGAGCTGACTAGCCTCAACTCACGCAGGAAAAACTAATTTCTAGGGTTGTGTGCCCTTAGTATGAGTATAAATAGCCACATGGTCACTTAACGCGTAGTATTAGCATTAATAGCTACGCAAAAGATTTTAATCCCAAACTTTGGAATCTTAACCTACTTATTTTTCTAAGATTTGTCATATTTTTATTTTATTTTTCGAAGCACCTTTCCGGTACACGCTTTTCCATAGCCAGTATCAGTTCTGGCATCAGATCTCATTATCTTGACTTGAAACTTGTTTTACAAGTCCTAAATATTATTCTAGTAATTATCATGCACTTATAATAATTTTCCGGGATACTTCACCGGTACGCATTTATACCGGGTAGCAGAACCGGCATCTGCGCTTTTCACCCGAAAAGTGACTTTCAGCACTATTACTTACTTTCTATAATTATTAGAGCCTCATAATAATTATTAGGGTCAATTATGGAATTATTTCCTAATTATCACATTTATTTAATTAATCTCCTTAATTAGCGGTGCAGGTTCTTACAACCACCAACATCATCGCAACCATTGTCGCCACCATCGCCATCACCACGCCACTGCCACCACCACTACCACCACCGACACTGTCGCCACTGCCTCCACCACCATCGTCACAGCCACTACCGTCACCATCATCACCATCATCGTAACCACTGCCGCCACCGCCACCATCGCCATCACCACGCCACTGCCACCACCATAACAGCACCGCTCCCATCACCACCATTGTCACCAACCGCCATTATCATTGCTGCAGCCACCACTGACATCGCCGCCGCTGCCACCACCACCACCATCGTCACAGCCACTACCGTCACCACCACCCCTGCCACTACCATGACCACCACCAGCACCACCATTGTCACCTACCACCGCCACTGTCGCAACCACTGCCACCACCTCCTCCTCCATAATGCCATCACCACCATGCCACCGCTACCATTATCGTCGCCACAAACCATATATGCCACCAACCACCATCTCCACCACCATTATCGCAGCCACTGCCGTCACCTCCACCACCACCATCCCCACCACAACCACCATTGTTGCCACCATTACCACCGCCATCACCGCAGCCACTACCGTCATAACAACCACCACGTCACTGCCACCACCACCCCTGTACCGCCGCCGCCACCACCACGCCATATGGAAAGGAAAGTGATGATCCAGATTTTTTTTATATTTAATAGGAATTATTTATTGTGTTATCAAACACAATTCTCATTCTCAGAATAAAAATAGAACATGTTATCAAACACATTTTTTTCCTCAGAAACTATTCCAAGGAACAGAAATAGAAAAGAATTGCTTCTTTTCAGAAACAGTGCTAGGGAATAGAATGGTCGTCATGCACACCGGAGATAACATTATCTTAAGCAGCTTGAGAAATGATAAGCCCTAGGTGTGCATGACAACCTTCTCGGAATCAGTTTTTTTTTTAATTCCTGTTCCTGGGAACATAAATGGGTAGAAAACTCGTTTGGAAAAATCATTTTATTTTTTTGTCCCTGGGATAAACCGGTTTAATTTTTGTGCTGGGAAATAGAAAAAAGAATAGTTTTTTTTCTATTCTTTTTCTATTTTTTTTGTTCCCATGCACAAAATGAAAAACACTTGTCTCTCTCAATCACTCTCCACCACTTCTGTAACACCCCATCGGCCGAAGACAGGGTATTACATTTTATGGTATCAGAGCAAACTTTCTAGGGAAAATCCTTATGTATTGCAATAACCTAGGATATCTCATGAGTGTTAGGATGTTTTGTGAGTTTTAGGATGTCTTGCGAGTTACTCTTAGAACCTACCATGATGATGCATGTGTGACCGTCGAGCGTGGGCCTGATCAACTCATGTCTTTGTGTAACATATGCAAAGTTATGGTTAACTTTAAGAGTGCTCGAGAGACAACAAATGGGTATTCAAATCCCATTGCAGCTACATTGGCTGAGATGCAGACTGCTATGCAAGCTGAGTTAGATGCTATTAGAGAGGCTAATCAGGCTATGATGGACACCATACGAGAGACAAACCAGAAGGCCACTGAGGACATATTAGAGGCGAACCGACTAGAGAATATAACCATGATGCGAGTCATGTTGGAGGAGATGATGACTGGTCATAATGATGGCCAATATCTTCCGCCGCTACCGCTGCCGCCACCATCGCCTCAATTCCATCACCAGGAAGGGAATGGAAATGGAGGGACACATGTTTAGGAGGACATCGGACAGAGCAATGTGGAGAGCATGAGTCACCCTTTCAGTATAATCTAGCCATACTACGAGCCGATTGAGGACCAGGAGACAAGAGAATGCAGGCTGAATGCTTTTTGTAAGCATAATCCACCTTCATTCGATAGAGTCTATGATCCTATCGTTGTGACTATATGGCTTCAAGCGCTTGCTAAGACTTTTTGAGTAATGGAGTGTACAGATCTGCAGAAGTTGCTGTTTGCCACCCATATGCTTGAAGGTGATGCAAATGAGTGGCGGACGAACACCTCTCAGGGTTACGAGATGCAAGGCCAGATTTGTGACTTGGCCATTCTTTGAGGAGCTATTCTTGGGGAAGTATTTCCCGCATAATGCAATAGAGCATAAGTAGGGAGAGTTTGAGCTCCTAGTGCAAGGCTCTATGACTGTGGATAAGTACCTGGCTAAATCCAATAAGTTAGCCAAATTTGCTAAGTTCAGATTAGCAATGCCTACACCTGAGTTCCTAGACTCTAAGTTCCGTAGAGGCCTACATGAGGAGATAGTTGAAAGGATTACCGGAGCTGCATCCAGAGACTTTGGCACTTTGATCCAGTAGTGTCGTGGCATAGAGCATGTCCGTGTAATCAACAAGGCAAAGGGAATTAAAGAGTCGGAGGCAAAAGGAGTTAGTGGTTCCTCTCAAGGGAGGGACAAGAGGTATGATCATAGAGGTAAAGAGAAGCAACTACATGTCAGATAGCAGCTCGACAAGTTAAAGAGAACTTTCGCTCAACAAGGGATCTCGGCAAGCCACTTACCATTCCTAGATGCACTGGTCGTGGGAGATTGCACGTTGGACTTTGTTCCACCGACTAGACCATTTGCTTCAAGTGTGGCAAGGAAGGCCACTATTCTAGAGACTGTCACCCACCTATTGCTAGAGCCGCAAACGTCCATGTCGTTCCACTTCAGATGGTTCCTGCACCACCAGTGACCGACAGAGTTTACACTTAGGACCGTCAGCGGTCTGATAGTGCTCTGAAGCTCGTGAGAGGCATAATTTACATTGGTGGATATAACATTGATGTGTTGTTTGACTCTGAGGTTGCACATTCATGTATTGCGAGTCCGATTGCTGTGGGGCTAAACTTGCCCATATTTGAGCTTTCTCCATCTTTGAGGGTTACTACTACTACAAAGGAGAAATGTGATGCTTCATCTATTTATCGGGATGTGGTATTTCAGTTGGATGGCCGAGACTGTGTAGCAGATCTCATTTGTCTACAAATGGTCAACCTTGAGATCATTTTGCTACGAATAGGCTGTTGAGAAATTTTGTGTTGGATTGTTGTGATTGCATAATATGATGTATGAATTATGTTTTATATAATAATATTGTAATGAAGTTTTTGATAATATAACCTAGTGAACTAGGTTGATTGAGTGGATTATTGGCCATTAGAGTATTATGGACTATCTCGAGAGGGGATGTATCCGAAGAGGTTGACTCTGAGGAGTTCTATTGGATTCTCAGTTCATGTGTGATTCATTGAGTGGTCTTTGTGTACGAGGTACACGGGAGGTCGGTATGCCTACTAGTTCTTTGGCCAATAATCTATGTCATAGGCTTTCCTTTGGGGATTGGATCCTAAGAGTGTTGACTCTTGGAAGTTGCATGAGGGCACCTATTTGAGTGTGACTCATTGGGGGTCCTGTTGCACGAGGTGCACATATCAATCAATTTCAGTTTTCCTCGTGGTCTAATGAGGCATTGAGAGGCTTGACATACGAGTTTATACTCTACAACCACCAAGTGGTGGGATGATTAAAATATGCAAAGAGTGATATGGCAAGGTTTCGCAGGAAATATAAGATGCCTTTCGCCATTACATAATCTGTGATGGTGCTTTATTTTAAAAATGTAAGAAATGATATCGTATTGCGCGTGAGTGAAAAACACTCTTTAGTCAGGTTTGTTTGAGAAGTGTGGAAATAGAAAAAGAAATAGTACTCCATTTGACATGAAATTGTAGGACACGTTTATTAATGCCATGTATGTTATAGAACTGATTGAGATCTTGTTTTGCGTTGTGAATATTGGTGATTGTTGGTCCCCGAGTTGGTTGTAGAGGATTTAGCTTGACAGGTAAGCTTTTGGTCCTCGGTTTTATCCATTGTTTGTTCCACAAAACTCCATGAGAGGATGGTTTGATGCGCATGGTATGATTTTTCTGAAAATGTTCATGCATTGATACTTATATGACATATGTGGATATGCTAGTTGATGTAATGTATGAATGTGATGTTAATTACTTACACGATCAGGCTGTGACCCTGGTGTGTAAGGCAATTGATATTTATCTGATATATGACGATATGCTTGTTGATGTGAATTATGGATGTGATGTTGATTACTTACACGATCAGACAGTGACCCTGGTGTGTAAGGCATGAGGTACCGACCCTCATGTTTTGGTAGATTACATATGTGCGTAATGCCTACCCTGTTCTCTGACCAGTTGAACCGCACTTGCATATATCACATGATATATACTGAGATATATGATTATATGATGATCAAATTATTTTACCATGATGATACTGCATTATGCACTCATTTTATATACTGCATTGTTTACATCTATAAATGGCCCGGTATAACCATTCCTTTTATCTTGTTATTAATTTGCTTCTTTATATACTGCCTGTACTATTTTTGAACTCATATTATACCTATAAGTGAGCTTGGGGTGGAGGATTCCTTGAGGACCTAAGGATCATTAATGAGATGAGCAAGAAATTATATGAATTTTGATATCCATATTGTTGGTATTTTAAACAGGTGGATTTCTGCCTGTTAATTTTTACTGCTGATGCAACAATAGACAGTAGAATAACACTAACCAGGTGAATCTGAGTTACAAAGTTATTCTAATAATATCAGTATCATAGATGAGTTTAGAATTCAATTATGTAAAGATTGACACCCATATTGTGGATATTTTGAGAAAGTGAGTTTTGACTTAATAGTTTGTACTGCTGAGGCAGTAAAAGGTATCTGATAAAACCTAATAAGTGAATCTAAGTTAGAGGACTATTCTAAGGATATAATTATCATAAACGATAAGAGGATTTGATTCTGTGAATTTTGATACCCATATTGGGATATTTTGATAAAGTCGCTCTTATCGGGTATTTTGTATTGCTATGACAGCAGCTGGTATAGTTGTGAAATGAGAAAAAGATAAGATAAACCCAAATATGCCAAACAAGTCATAATTAGACCAATGATGTAAAATTAAGAAAGTTATGAAGTCCATGTACAGTTAAAGATAGCCGTAAGGACTACAGTGTAGTTAAATAGCAGTAAGCGTATCTGTGAGTTACTAATTATATTTTTGAGTTAGAAACATGTTAATGAAACAAACATAATATTAATTACTTAAAGTTAGGATTTTGGGTAAAAATTTGATAATAGTTCAAAAAAAATTACACCGGATGTCACTAACTGACAGAAAGTCACTTAGGTGACATGGCAAGACCCTAAAAACATAAGGAACCCTCTCTTCCTCACCCTCATCAGCTCCCAACCCCTCTCTCTCTCCCTAAGTTTGAGTTTTCAAATTTTCTCCACATTCTCTCTGAAATTTCACCACTTAAACTTAATCAAAATCCAAAACACTCTTCACCAATCTTGTTCCTTAGATCTTGAACTTGTGAGAACTTGTATTTTGAACCTTGGAACCAAAATTTCATGGATGAAATTCCCCCATACAACAGATTTATTTCCTTCCTTTTATGGAAAAAAATGGCGGTTGAAGCTCTTTGTCGAAGAACACACTTTCTTTGGTCATTCTTTAAGTTTCTAGTGTAAGATCCTTGCATTTTCTTCTTGAAAAACCCTTCGTTTACTCTTTTAAATTTATGTTCTTGGTTCTGAATCCTTAAATATATCATGAAAGTGTGTTCTTGATGAAAAAGAAGCATTATTGGTAAGTAAAGGTTGGAGCTTGAACTAAAGGAGCCTTCTTGGAGAAGTAAGGCTTGAATCCATGGAAAAGATGACCAAAAACCCTCCTTTCCTCCAATTTTAATTTTGGCCATAGTGAGTTCTTGATGATAATGATGTTGTAATTTCTTAAAAATGGAGTCCTGGTGTTTAAATGTGTTGGTGGAAGTCTAAAACTCAAGAAAGATGAAGACTTATAAGAGATAGTGTCACTTTTGGTGGATGTGTGAGTTGTTCTTGATGTGGATGAACTAAGAACCCTAAAATCATATGTTATAATTCTGCCCTATCCATATTAATTAAGGTTTTATGGTTAAAATTAGTAAAGATGACACCTTTGTGGACTAATGGTTTGAGGGACTTAATTAACCCATGAAAGTGTGTTAAAAAGACAAGTAGAAACCCTAATCTTATGACTATGCAATTCGGCCATTAAGATATATATTAGGGTTTGATGTTTTAAAATGGTTCGAAGACTTAATTAGGACACTAATGGATGGACTAAGAGAGGTGAATTAAGCATAATTGATTAACTAACTCTTAACCCTTAAAATTTGACCTAATTAGGGTTTAGAACCACTAATAATGTAATTAGTTAAGTAAATGAACTAATGCATAAGTGATAATGTTGAATTACATAAGGAATCTAAATAAATGAAAAACCCGAAATTTATGTTTGTAAGTATATGGGTGTCCTAGAGACAATCTTTTGATTAAATAAAGGACACTAGATGTAGAACTTTGTTTGTCGCAAATAAATAAAAGCACTATTTATCGAGTTTCATATTATGTCTCGATATTATTGTTAATATTATATGAACGAACTGGATAAATCCCTTGGGATAGAACTGGTATCACTTGAGTATCTGTGATGAGATCACGATCATGAGGATTCAGGATATCGCATGTCTATTTCTAATTATATGTTCCTAGTCTAGAGACACTGAGATTGGGGATCAGTGATCTCGGGTAAGACTAGTAAGACTTATCTACTTGTATATGGATACAAGGTAAAGACCTAATGAGCTACAGATATGGAGATGTCTTAGCTAAAGTCGTGGGTGGATCTATAAGAGTATAGCTCGCACTGAACAGACCCAAAAAGAGACTCTATGAGGAAATCTCACAGATAGTGTCATTAGAGTAATCTCTTTATATTTGGGTATGTTTTTCCTTAGACCAGAAGTTATTACCTAGACTGTGTTCTAGAACGCATATTTTGATTGTATGTCTTGTCTGCCTGAAACATGGAGACTTATAGGTATACAGTTGGGCGTGTCCTGAAAGAGCACAGGGCTAGGGTAATAAGCTGAAGGAATTCGTCAAATCTCTCTGAGAGATTAGGTTATCTGTAAACCGGAGAAATCGGGATGACATTTACAGGGACTCGGGAATCTATGCATAGTAAAAGAGATCATGAGATGATCTGCCTTTAGAGTCAGTAAATTGAAGATTCCCCATTTCTAATAAAGCTTACCCTAAACCGCAGGGGTTGATACATTTCCTTACCCTAGGTTAATGGGAAGATAACCGAGACGAAGGGAAATATATACAGCAACCAAATATGTGTAATAGGATGATCAAGTCATTAATCTGACTAGCTCTGGGGCAACAAAGCATTGCTAGTGCTCTGTGTTGTCATTAATTGGGTTGTGGGCTTGTTGGGCCCAAGCCCAGTTATGTCAGAGGCTAAGTTGGACCTAATGGATCACACACTAACACCTTGTAGTCATGATGAACTAGCTTTAAAGGTATTGGGCCTAATAATGGTTGTTAGCCCAAGAAGCTATTTGGAAGCCCACCTAAATAGTGGAGGGCGCAAGGAGCATAGTAATGGGCTTGGATAGTCCAAGACATTACTAATTAATTTAATTAGTTAAATTAATTATCAAACATTTGAATTTTGGATTTTGAATTTGAAATTTGAAATTTGAATTTTGAAATTTGAATTTTGAATTTGAAATTTGAAATTTGAAATTTGAATTTTGAAATTAGATTTTGAAATTAAAATTTTGAATTTAAAATTTGAAATTTTTAATTTGAATGTTTGAACATTTGAATTCAAGTGTTTGAATTCAAATTTGAATTGGCTATGAAAAGTTGTTTCATAACAAAAGGATAAGATGAGATCCTTTGGAATATTCCCTGCATCAAGAAAAGATATTTGATCTTATCCAATGATGAAGTGGTGTGCAAATTTGGATCCAAAGTGAGTGTCATTTTGTCATCTAAATGTACTACAATTCTGATTTGGTTGGTTACGAGAATCAGTGAGTTAGTTGATTCAAATTTGAATGCAACTACTCAATGTATCTGGACTCAAAATAGGACTAAATGGGGCGCATCAAATGGTTGGTCATGTGATGACAATTAGGTCAGAATCTTGAAAGGATAATGACCTAATCTTATAAGGATTCAAATGAGAGGTGGTTAGCAATTTTGAATTGCACACAGATCCTTGATTCCCTCCAACCAAGCACATATTTGGTGAGATTTTCAAGTAAGAAAATCTTATCATTCCATCCTACTAATTAACCTAAAGTGTGCGCAATAGGGGACTAACTTCCTCCTTAGTGTTTTCACAAAAACCTAGCCTACTCTCCATCCCTCTTATGCGCCATTCTATAGGGTAGTTCACTACATCTTTCCAAACACAATACCTAGCCTCCACCTTCACCAATTGAGCGTATAGCAAGTCTCGTCGTGGTGATCATCTAGTGGCTTGCCAGAAGGTGTTATTGCATCATTTACGAACGATGGTGTGGATCAACATTAGAGGGTTTGAACCCTTCAGACCTGACAATTGATCTCCTTGACTGATCAGGCCAAAACAAGGTAACATCATGTTGTCCTAATGCATGGATCTTTATGTGCATGTATGTTTTCGCGTGAAAATTTTTTGTTTTTCCATCTTACATGCATCGGCCTTAAAGGCCCTTTTACTTTCGATGTTCACTTAGGGTTTCCAACTAAACCTAATTAGGGTTTGCTAATTAAACCTAATTAAGGGGCCAATTGCTAACTTAAGCCTAAGGTGAGTTCGAATCCACTTAGATATGTAATTAAATGATGGAAAATCATAAGGAAATAACATATACATTTCAGCCATATCAAGTTAATTAGGGTTTTATGTTGGAAAATGATTACGAATGATGAATTAGGGTTTGATTGTGTGATTAAGGATTAATTCAACTTGTGGATTGAAGTGTGGATTGATTTTCCATGTCATTAGGCTTTATGGTGTGCCACGGCCAAGTAAGGTATTGTGATCTTGAATTGGTTGATTCTTGAGTTAGTGGCTTAGAGTTTAATTAATTAAGTTAAGAAGGATTAAGAGTGAATTATCTTGGAGAATTGGATTGTGATTCTTTGAATTGTCTTAAGTTATGGACTTAAGTCTTAGGATCCTAATGTCAATTAATGTTAAAGGTTATGAATGACATATATTGATGATATATGTCTTGATTAGTTGTAAGATAAGTGGAAAAGGCCATAATTTAAGAGAGTTTATTGATGAACTAAGTGTCTAATGAGTTATTGTTGACTTAGGGAACAAATGAACACCTTATGTGCCCTATGTGTGTCCAAGACATTATAATTAATTTAATTAGTTAAATTAATTATCAAACATTTGAATTTTAAATTTTGAAATTTGAATTTGGAATTTGAATTTTGAAATTCGAATTTTGAATTTGAATTTTGAATTTTGAATTTTGAAATTGGAAATTGGATTTTGAATTTTGAATTTTGAATTTGAAATTTGAATTTTGAATTGAATTTTGAATTTGAATGTTTGAACATTTGAATTACAGTGTTTTAATTCGAATTTGAATTGGCTATGAAAAGTTGTTTCATAACAAAAGGATAAGATGAGATCTTGTTGGAATACTCCCTGCATCAAGAAAAGATATTTGATCTTATCCAATGATGAAATGTTGTGGAAATTATGGATCCAAAGTGAGTGTCATTTTGTCATCTAAATGTACTACAATTCTGATTTGGTTGATTAAGAGAATCAGTGAGTTAGTTGATTCAAATTTGAATGCTACTACTCAATGTATCTAGACACAAAATGGGACTGAATGGGGCGCATGAAATGGTTGGTCATGTGATGACAATTAGGTCAGAATCTTGAAAGGATAATGACCTAATCTTATAAGGATTCAAATGTAAGGTGGTTAGCAATTTTGAATTGCACACAAATCTTTGATTCCCTCCAACCATGCGCATATTTGGTGAGATTTTCAAGTAAGAAAATCTTCTCATTCTATCCTACTAATTAACCTAATGGTGCGCACAAATGGGTGTACTTCTTCCTTAGGGTTTTTTAAAAAAATCTAACCTACTCTCCTTCATCTCATGCACCATTCTAGAGTCTAGTTCACTTCACCTTTCCATACACAATACCTAGCCTCCACCTTCACCAATTGAGCGCATAGCAAGCCTCATTGTGGTGATCATCTGGTGGCTTGCAAGAAGATGTTCTTGCATCATTGACGAACGGTGGTGTGGATCAACATTAGAGGGTTTGAACCCTTCAGACCTGACAATTGATCTCCCTGACTGATCAGGCCAAAAATAAGGTAACATCATGTTGTCCTAAAGCATGGATCTCTATGTGCATGTATGTTTCCGCGTGAAAAAGTTTTGTTTTTCCACCTTACATGCATCGGCCTTCAAGGCCAATTATACTTTCATAAGGAATGTAAGGATGGAAAAACTTTGGGCTGGTTAAGGTCCATTAGGGGCTCTTGGGCCGATCCCATAGGGGCCTTGGGTTTCAAATGTACTTTCTATTTGGTTACCTAATTCATGTGATCCTTCTTAGCAAAAGTATAGTAACTATGACCTTAGTAAATTGTAGCTAAAATTAATTCCTATCCTAATAATATATGAAATTCGAATCTAAGCCATGGGTCTACACTCCTACTTGCAATTTCTAGAAATTCTTAATTGCGCGGGATGTTACACTATACAATCCAATTATATCATTAACGCAGGATATCAACACCTGTACACAGAATTTTTTATAGTGAACTAGTTAGAACCTTCTTATGCTTACTCGGGTAGTAATTTTAGCAAAGTGTTAATTAGCCAACACAATAAGACAAGCCAAATAAGGTGTAGCTCCATGTAATCACAATTTACCCATTTAGTCCACTATATTCTAAATTTAATTCAGATAACCTTTCTTTATTGGTGCATACAGTTCCAATATAATGTTAAAAATCTAAATTGTCAAATTCAAACAATCACATATAAAAACCGTTACTACAATCAGAGACAATAAACTATATGCAAGTCTAAAAGTGGTCAAAATCATACAAAGCAATCGAATACGTATGAACTAGAACTGTGGTGTGGATCAACATTAGAGGGTTTGAACCCTTCAGACCTGACAATTGATCTCTCTGATTGATCAGGCCAAAACAAGGTAACATCATGTTGTCCTAAAGCATGGATCTTTATGTGCATGTACGTTTTCGCGTGAAATTTTTTTGTTTTTCCACCTTACATGCATCGGCCTTCAAGGCCATTTTACTTTCAAGTGGTATCAGAGCCCGATTGCTTTACGATCGGCGGGTGATGGTACCTTATTTGTGAAAAGAGTTTTTTCACTGTCAAAATCTTTAAAGGGTTAAAGTTTAATTCTGCATATAGATTATGAATCACAAATCCTTTAAGGTGTTAAAGTTTTGTTTTTATGAACATGAAATTTGATTCTATGTTCATAAAAGTATATGCATCATGGTTTTGATTCTTTTTCTTTATGAAAGTTTTAAAATGAAACACCTTTTTTGAAAGGGTTGATTCGGCCATGATGGGTACTAAGAGTACCTTGAATTTTTTCTTATTTTTCTCCATGAATTGTATCATGAGCATTGCATGAAATTTTGTGACAAAATTTATCATATACTTACCTATATGATTCGGCCATAAAGGTGTTTATGGCTACATGCATGGGTGGACCTATAAGAGATGTTTTAGCTAAAGTCGTGGGTGGACCTATAAGAGTATAGCTCGCACTGAACAGACCCAAAAAGAGACTCTATGAGGAAATCTCACAGATAGTGTCATTAGGTAATCTCTTTATATTTGGGTATGTCTTTCCTTAGACCAAAAGTTATTACCTAGACTGTGTTCTTGAAGGCATGTTTTGATTGTATACCTCGTCTGCCTGAAACATGGAGACTTATAGGTATACTGTTGGGCGTGTCCTGAAAGAGCACAGGGCTAGGGTAATAAGCTGAACGAATTCGTCAAATCTCTGTGAGAGATTAGGTTATCTGTAAATAGGAGAAATCGGGATGACATTTACAGGGACTCGGGATTCTATGCATAGAAAAAGAGATCATGAGATGATCTGCCTTTAGAGTCAGTAAATTGAAGATTCCCTATTTCGAATAAAGCTTACCCTAAACCGCAGGGGTTGATACATTTCCTTACCCTAGGTTAATGGGAAGATAACCGAGACGAAGGGAAATACATACGGCAACCAAATATGTGTAATAGGATGATCAAGTCATTAATCTGACTAGCTCTGGGGCAACAAAGCATTGCTAATGCTCTGTGTTGTCATTAATCGGGTTGTGGGTTTTTTGGGCCCAAGCCCAGTGTAACAGCCCGTTGTACACCGGTATTGTTAACATTAATTATGATATTAAGCGCAGTTACAATCACAACAGTTCATTTATAAAAATGCGAGTAAACTTTTTCCGATTATTATGCGAACAGTTAAAACATAAAAAGCGTAATAATTAAAAGCTGTGATTGCAACTGTAACACTAGCGGAAGACTTACTTAAATTGTTTATACACTTTAATCTACTACATACAAGACACTAAGGGGTTCCCATAAACCCACTTAGCCAACTCCTCACTTTTACGTTTTTACCACTTAACTGGACTTGCTAATTTGTTTTTCTACGAACACAAAATAAAAACCCGAACTTAAACTCCAGGTTATCCTTTTTCCTTATTCACTTACCTTTCTAACAAGCTATCACACACCCGATTCCAAGCTCGTGAGCTCCGGTTATCGCCGTTTGAAGTTGGACAAACAACATTGCCTACCAACTCCAAAACAACCTAAAACTGACAATCTTCATGGAATAAACTGTACCTAACCGCCTAACCTATGGCTCTCAAACTTTTACACCATAAACTAGACACCTCAAACTTCGATTTCATATATCGTATGCTTAATTTGACCAAGTAACGAAGCGGGAATTAATTTCTCAAAACTACCCCAAATCTGCCCACTAAAACAGGACAAAACAGGGCAGTACGTGACAACAGCCCCCATGGGCTGCGCACACCACCAATGAACCTAGGATTTTGACACAACGTAGGGGACATCTTAAGCTTCAAAATGGCGTATGGCACGTCCCAAAAGGACCACTATGGAGAGAGATACGCTCCTCCAAAGTTCACCCAAAAACTGCCAATTCTACAGAAAATTCGCCAGAGTTTCCTTTGTATTTCCTAAAATCCCCAAATTTGCATAACCTGTTTAACACCACTAATACACCTGAAATCCAGCAAAATCCAATGGGTGGCACACACAAGGTCCAACAACGCCTTGGGGCACTTACAACCCAATCCAACATACACTTAAAACATAAACAGTTTACTTTCAATTCCTTTATGGTTTCAATCACTAACATTAATTTCATGCATAAACCATAATGCAGATAATCATAAACCTACAATAGGCCTAAAGCCCTTCCATCACATTACATACATCCATGGTACATTTACAATACTGGATTACATTTACATTTACAACTTTAACTTTAAACTAAAAATATTTACATATTACAACTTCACTTGCCAAATACATTCATAACTAAAATGACATGAAAACTAAACTTAGCCAAAATAACATGAACATAATGCTAATGGACTCCTCCTACATACATATACATGTTCATGCTCTAAGTCTAGCCTGGGCCAAATGGCCACCAAAAAGTACACTATACACCACCGCTCCACTCGTCATCATGCGGGCTTCTTGCCCGCTGCTCCGTGTCCACTGGTACATCCTGAAATAAATGCCCCGAGACGGGGTGAGATATACGGATATATCTCAGTAACCAAGAGGTTCTGGAGAAAACTCCGCCCAATGGTTCACTTCGATGTATACAAATAGCATAAAAACAACACCACTGTTATAAAACGGGATAAAGCAAGGGATTTAGAGAAAGGGGAATATATCAGAAACAACTACGACATGCGGGATGGTAGCTACCAATACCACGCCATGTCCTCGGCTATACGCCTATGGGTACTACCCCTGGCGTGTTCATAGAACAACCCACCAAGGTACCCCTTCCAACCATATACACCCGAGACAACCTAGTGTGCTCCTATCCGGATAACACACCACGACCCTGGGTCAACTGGAACTCCCTCTCGGAGACCTATCCAGTGGCAGTCCGGAAACACTTGCCCGAAGGCTAAAAATATCTACTGGCCAGAGATCTGGTACATAAGTACCCACTGTGATAATGCACATGCATGCTCATGCTGTTCTACACTACTCATACACACTTCCTACCGTTGCCATCAACTAGCAAGGTGGAACACAAAAAGGGGAACAAGCCCCAGTACCAAGAGGTTACCTTTCTTTTTTCCTTTCACAGAGCTCCGCAGAACTCCACTTGCAGCTTGATTAACAGGGAACGCCTACACAGAGGACAATTCCACACACTTAGAACTTTGAATCCACTCATGAATTTCAACATACATGTAAACCACATCACTTACCTCAATCCACTTGATCCAGGACCAAGGGCAATCCACTGTTTCACTGTTCCAAGTCTATGTCCACGTACGGCAACCTGTACAACCATGCACAGCCGTCAGTTTCAGTCACAATACGTCAAAACGCAAAAACGTCAAATTCCTCTTCTCTCCCCCTAAGGTTCGGCCATAATAGGGTTATTTAGGGTTTTATTTTTCTAAATTTTCTTTCTCATTTTATTTCACTTACTTAGGTTACCCAAAGGCTAGTTCAATCGCCGTTTTTCGGTTTTACGACTTTTTCGCAACGTTTTGCGAATTATTACACTTTAGGCACATTTTGCCACTTTCAACACTTATTATTTTTACATTGATTCTTCCACATGCCAATCACCACACAACCCATCTAATAACTTTTCCATCACACAACACAACACCAAAGTGTTCTAAAACATCAATTTGCTCAATTGTACATAAATGGCCTAATCTTGGTTAGTCCAAACCAAGGATTTCCACTCAATTCCTATGGCCCACAACTCACATAATCACTTCCTAACATCATATAATCACACTACAATTCACTATACCACACATTAACACAAAACTCAAAAATTCCATTTCATGCACCAATTTTTCCTAAGTTAAAAATCCATTTTTTTCGCTTAAAATTTTCATTGCATTTCTAGCATTAATACATCATTCTAAGACATTATCATCTAATAGACATTTTCCATTTGAGCTCTCTAACACCACATATCACAAAATCCCTCTTTAGGGGCAATTATCACAACTCAAAATTTAACCAATGAAATGTTGAAATAACTTACCCAATTGCACGGTATATGGCTCCACCTAAGTATACTCCACCATTGGAGCATTTAAAATCAACATGATCACCCTTTTCTTCAAGCAAACCGCGGCCTAAATGGCAAGGATCTCCTCACACACTCAATTTCAAGGCTAAACAAGGCTACCAATGGGTTTAGGAGGTGTTTTCCATCAAGATTCAACACAAACTTTGTTGAATTTGGTTGAGAATTGGTTGGCTTGTGGAGAGAAGAAATTTGCGCAAAAATGGAGGCACAAGGGGCTGTTGTCGCGGCTGGAAGGAAGGAGAACGGGTGGAAATGAAGATGAACAGGGGCTTTCAAGTGTTTTATTAACTTTAACTGGGTACCGGATCCCACGTGATTTAAAACTCACCCGAATTTCCCTCCGATCATCACTAAAATTCACTATTTAAAAACCTAATGAGAAATTATAATTTTTCATCTTAACAAAATCCTTTAATTTTACTCTTTCAGATAAATTTGGAGCTTTCCGGTTGTTCGGAAAAACACTGCTTTAAGGTACAGCGCGCTCCGTTGACAAACTTCCACAAATTGACTTAAATCCCTCAAATATTATCAGAAATCATATTTCCTATTTCTATGGACCATTTAAAATCAATATTTGAAACCTAGAGCTCAAAATTCCACTGGCACGTTTTACGGTGCAATCTGACTGCGGTATTTTTACCCGCGAAAAACACTATTCACTGATTTTTCTGAAACTTGCCTATCCACTCAATTTTTCGTTCTGAATCCATTTCCAGGCTTATTTTTATCATCTGAGACCTCCTGCTCAATTTTTACCTTCCTAGGGTTGCGTGTTGGCTAATTACCGTTTTGCCCTTTCTTTGTATTTTGGCCTAATCTTTGGGATTTTCACTAATCCTTCACTTAATTTCTCACTTAACACTTTAATTACTTATTTTAGAATTGTGAGGTGTTATAATCACCCCACCTTTTAGAATTTTGTCCGCAAAATTAATCCATACCTGTCCACTAACTCAGGATATAGTCGGAGAATCTCCTCCTCCCGCTCCCAAGTAGCTTCCTCAGGTGTACGTCCTTCCCACTGAATCTTTAACATCGGTATCACTTTGCTTCTGAGCTTCTTTTCACTGCGGTCAAGGACCTCAATAGGACCTATAGGCATCTTTAAGTTCTCTTTAATTTCAATCTCGTCCGGTATCACCACATGTGATTCATCCGGAATGTAACGCCGCAGCTGTGATACATGAAAAACATCGTGCAGATTTGACAACTGTGGGGGCAAGGCAAGCTGATAGGCCACTGGTCCAACTCTTTTCATTACTTGATACGGCCCAATAAAACGGGGACTCAGCTTCCTCACGCCCAGTGCACGCCCAACACCAGTAACTGGAGATAACCGTACAAACACATGATCACCTTCATCAAATTCCAGCGGTCTGTGTCTATTATCATAATAACTTTTCTGCCGATTCTGTGCCTGTTTAAGCTTTTCTCTGATCATTTCTATCTGTGCTGTAGTTTCTTGCACAAAATCCGGCCCAAATCTCTCTTTATCACCAACCTCTGTCCAACAAGTAGGAGTGCGACATCTCCGCCCATACAATGCCTCATATGGTGCCATACCCAAACTGGAGTGAAAACTATTATTATACGAAAATTCCACCAGTGATAAATATCTATCCCAAGCAGTACCCTGCTCAAGTGAGCAAGCTCTCAACATATCCTCTAATGTCTGTATGGTCCTCTCAGTCTGACCATCAGTCTGCGGGTGATACGCAGTGCTCAGCCGAAGCTGAGTGCCAAAAGCCTGCTGTAAGGCTCCCCAAAAATGAGAAGTAAATTTCGGATCCCGATCACTAACAATGCTAACCGGTACTCCGTGGAGTCTTACAATCTCTTTCACATATAACTTTGCTAATTTCTCCGTAGAGAAGTCCACTCGCACTGGCAGAAAATGTGCAGACTTCGTGAGCCTGTCCACTATTACCCAAATTGAATCGTGTCCGGCCTGAGTCCGAGGCAAACCAACAACAAAATCCATCGAGATGCTCTCCCACTTCCACTCTGGTATATCCAACGGCTGAAGTAACCCTGCAGGTTTCTGATGTTCTATCTTAACTTTCTGACAAATCAAACACCTTGATACATACTCGGCTACATCCTTTTTCATCCCAGGCCACCAGAACTTAGTTTTCAAGTCTTGATACATTTTTGTGGCACCCGGGTGTACAGCATACTGACCCTTATGGGCCTCAGTCATTACTTCCTCGGCTAATTCTTTAGGCACAACTATCCTGCCCTGGTACGTTAACAATCCTTGTTCATTTAATGCTATACCATTCTGTCCTTTCAGATACTTGCTGCTATCATTTAGAATTTGTTTCTCTCTAATCCTCTCATGCAATTCATTCTCAACCTGTAAACCTCTGAATTCTTCAACACTTCCTATAAAAACATCTACCAATTTCAAGTCACGGAACTGTTCTATTAAATCATAATCCCACAGCATTAACTGGGACACACTTACAGACTTTCTACTCAATGCATCTGCTACCACATTAGCTTTTCCCGGATGGTATTTCAACTCAAAGTCATAATCCTTTAAAAATTCAACCCATCTCCGCTGTCTCATATTCAATTCTTTCTGATCAAATAAATACTTTAGGCTCTTGTGATCACTGAACACAGCAAATTTCATCCCATACAGAAAATGCCTCCAGATTTTTAAGGCAAACACTATTGCAGCAAGCTCCAAATCGTGCGTCGGATAATTCTCTTCATGCGGCTTTAACTGTCTTGAAGCATAAGCAACCACTCTTTTCTCTTGCATTAGTACACACCCCAAACCTCTCTTGGACGCATCACAGTATAATTCAAATTCACCCTCCGGATCGGGGAGTGTCAACACTGGAGCCGTAGTCAACTTCTCTTTAAGTTTCAAAAAACATTTTTCACATTCCTGAGTCCACACAAACGGAGTATCTTTTCGTGTTAATCGGGTCAATGGTAGCACCATTGTGGAAAACCCCTCAATAAATCGTCGATAATACCCAGCTAGACCCAGAAAGCTTCGAATCTCTGTAACAGTTTTCGGTCGTTCCCAGTCCATAACGGCCTCAATCTTATTCGGATCCACAGCAACTCCTCTTTCAGAAATAACATGGCCTAAAAATTGCACCTCAGATAACCAAAATTCACACTTTGACGGCTTCGCATACAACTTTTTATCCTTTAGTACCTGCAACACAGTCCTCAAATGCTCCGTATGCTCCTCCTTGCTCTTAGAATAAATCAAAATATCATCGATGAATACAATAACGAACTGGTCCAAATACGGCTTGAAAATACGATTCATATAGTCCATGAACACCGCCGGGGCGTTAGTAAGCCCAAAAGGAATAACCTGATACTCGTAGTGTCCATATCTAGAACGAAATGCCGTCTTAGGCACATCCTCCGGTTTAATCCGAATTTGATGGTATCCGGACCGGAGATCAATCTTTGAAAATACACAGGCACCTCTCAACTGATCCAACAAGTCATCAATACGCGGCAATGGGTACCTGTTCTTGACCGTCACTTTATTTAATTGCCGATAGTCAGTACACAATCTCATGGTTCCATCCTTCTTTTTCACAAATATTACCGGTGCTCCCCACGGAGACACACTAGGTCTGATGAAATCCTTTGCAGACAACTCCTCTATATGTTTCTTCAACTCTGCCAACTCTAATGGCGACATCCGATATGGAGCCAAGGAAATAGGCCCCACACCCGGCAACAACTCAATCGAGAACTCAATCTCCCTCTCAGGTGGAAATTCCGGTATCTCATCAGGGAATACATCCGCAAACTCATTAACCACCGGAATCGTAGAAATCTCAATCTCCTTACCACCCACTAATCCACCCAAGAAAATATAACCCTGATCCCCAGCCTTCAAGGCTTTAACAGCTTGACACATAGACAGAAAAGGAGACGGACCCACCGAGGGTCTCTCGTGTGCAAGTATCAACCTCTTCCCGCAACAATCAATCATTGCGCAGTTTTGAGATAGCCAATCCATACCCAATATCAAATTAACAGAGGCCAGGGGCAAGATAATTAAATCAATAGTGTAACCCCTGCCTTCATAGGTAAATCCAACTTCTTTACAGACAAAGGAGGAATCACTAACCTCTCTCCGTAGCAGTTGTAATACGCATAGGGGGAAACATCCGTGACACTTTCAATCCCAATCCTTTTGCAACATATTCAGCCACAAACGAATGTGTCGCCCCCGAATCAAATAACACAGACAAATCAATATTTGAGATAAAAATTATACCTTTAACCAAATTGGGCGCCTTAGCAGTTTGCTGAACATTTGTAGTGTAGACACGCCCAACCGTAGGAGCAGATGGCAAGGCCTGCAGATTCGCAGCCTGCCCAGTATTACTGTTACAATTGTTGGCGTAATGCCCAACCTTACCACATTTGAAACAAGCATTCGGGCTCACAGTACACGGCCCTTGATGAAACCTTTTACATTTATCACAGCGAGGGTTTGAACCCCTATCATTGAAACCACTCCTTTGACCACCACCTCTTTTAAACTGACCTGGAGGCTGCCTTACCTGCAACCCCCTTCCCCTGTTATTGTTCTGATAGTAGCCACCCCTGTTGTTATTATTACCAGAAGGACCAGATGTCCTTGGAGGACCAGACTTTGGATAACGGTTATAAACACTTTCAACCCGTTTACACTGGGTCACCAGATCTGCAAAATTTCTCACAGCAGTATTTGACATTCTCTTTGAAATTTTCTCATTAAGACCTCTCTGAAACTTGGCAGCTAAAAACTCTGTAGTCGGCATTACACCCCCATAATTAGCAAATTTGACTAACTCATTGAATTTCGACACATAGGCCTCCACTGTCATGGTACCCTGTACCAATTTCTCAAATTCACCCTGTTTGACCTCTCTAACATCACTGGGAAAGTATTCCTCATGAAACAGCCGCTCAAATAAAGCCCAGGTAATTTCTTCACCCTGAATAACAAATGGCTGAGATGTAGTATACCACCACTCGTGTGCATCTCCCTCGAGCATATAAACAGAATATAGCAATCTCTGGGGGTCCTGACACCCCATAACCTGAAATATCTTATCCATCCCTCTTAACCATGTAGTCACTACCTTCGGGTCCCTCGACCCCTGAAATGATGGCGGTTTATGTTTCCGGAAAGAAATGAGTCTCTGCTCATCAGTGCCAGCAGCACCCTGTATCAAAACACTCTGCCCAGCAGCACCAGATGTCTGAGCAACAGAAGAAGGATCTACAGTAGGATTTGGAATATATGTAGGATCAGTAGTGTGGTGACTAGCCTCGCCAGAATGACGACTAGCACCACTCCCCTCCTGCTGAGGAGTAACAGATGGCGTACGGGTAGCAGTCTCCGTAGCAGTATGTGGAGGTGAATTATCTCCCCTGTTCCGAGCCCTCTCTGCTCTTAACTCATTCATAAAAGCGTGCATCATATCTTGGTTATTTTTCATCAGAGTCTCAGTCATATTTCTATTTAAAGCTGCCTCCTCCTGCAGAGCTGTCATAGCTGCAGTAAGAGGATCCTGTGCAATCACACGACCTGCACCCCTAGCTCCACGGCGACCCCGTGCCCTACTCATGATATCTGCACATGTAACACAAAGGAATGGGTTGATCAGACTCACACTGAGGAATCACCTGTGCAGTAATCATAAACAGTTCACAGATAGCTATGCAGCACAAGATGCAGTTATACCCTATCAGAGTTCCCTAACAAAACTGCTCTGATACCATAAAATGTAACAGCCCGTTGTACACCGGTATTGTTAACATTAATTATGATATTAAGCGCAGTTACAATCACAGCAATTCATTTATAAAAATGCGAATAAACTTTTTCCGATTATTACGCGAACAGTTAAAACATAAAAAGCGTAATAATTAAAAGCTGTGATCGCAACTGTAACACTAGCGGAAGACTTACTTAAATTGTTTATACACTTTAATCTACTACATACAAGACACTAAGGGGTTCCCATAAACCCACTTAGCCAATTCCTCACTTTTTACGTTTTCACCACTTAACCGGATTTGCTAATTTGTTTTTCTACGGACACAAAATAAATCCTTATTCAATTACCTTTCTAACAAGCTATCACACACTCGATTCCGAGCTCGTGAGCTCCGGTTATCGCCGTTTGAAGTTGGACAAACAACATTGCCTACCAACTCCAAAACAGCCTAAAACCTACAATCTTCACGGAATAAACTGCACCTAACCGCCCAACCAATGACTCTCAAACTTTTACACCATAAACTAGACACCTCAAACTTCGATTTGATATATCGTATGCTTAATTTGACCAAGTAACGAAGCGGGAATTAATTTCTCAAAACTACCTCAAATCTGCCCACTAAACAGGACAGAACAGGGCAGTACATGACAGCAGCCCCCATGGGCTGCGCACACCACCAATGATCCTAGGCTTTTGACACAACGTAGGGGACATCTTAAGCTTCAAAATGGCGTATGGCACGTCCCAATCGGACCACTATGGAGAGAGATACGCTCTTCCAAAGTTCACCCAAAAACTGTCAATTCTACAGAAAATTCGCCAGAGTTTCCTTTGTATTTCCTAAAATCCCCAAATTTGCATAACCTTTTTAACACCACTAATACACCTGAAATCCAGCAAAATCCAATGGGTGGCACACACAAGGTCCAACAACGCCTTGGGGCACTTACAACCCAATCCAACATACACTTAAAACATAAACAGTTTAATTTCAATTCCTTTATGGTTTCAATCACTAACATTAATTTCATGCATAAACCATAATGCAGATAATCATAAACCTACAATAGGCCTAAAGCCCTTCCATCATATTACATACATCCATGGTACATTTACAATACTGAATTACATTTACATTTACAACTTTAACTTTAAACTACAAATATTTACATATTACAACTTCACTTGCCTATCCACTCAATTTTTCGTTCTGATCAGGTTTACAATCCTCCATGACCAAGCGCAAAACTGAGTTCACATTCTGATCCACAGAGGAAAAACCCTTCTTCAAATTTTCGCTCTCCAAACCCTCCTTCGCGATGTCGCTATACGATCCAAACCCTAAATTGGCGGTTTTTTGATCCACGCCCACATCACTCCCTTGGGAAAGGCGTCTTCAATTGAATCGGCAGAAAGACCAGCACCAGCGCCGGATCGCGTGGAATAATCTCGCCTCGAACGAAGGTGATTCGCCACAGGGAGAGATAGCTTACCATCGCGTGTTTTACTTTTCTTGCAAAGATCCTTAACGGGACCATGTATTCCGGTGAGGGTTTTTTCAGTCTCGGACCAGAGCGGTTCTGATGAAGTAAGAGTTGTGATCTCTGCGGGTGAGTACACCATACAGGGATGAAGATGGTTGTTTCCGTTTGTTGGTCCCGGATGAACTCAAGAGGGGGGTGAATTGAGTTTTATAAAAATAATTTGCTATTTAAAATTAACTCAAAGAAATAAATCAATATAAAGATAGAGAGATATTAATACAATAATTTTTACGTGGAAAACCCAAAAGGGAAGAAAAATCACGGGCCCTAAAATCGAATACTGAAATTCGACGAGCAACTTCACTATGAAACTTGTGTACCAAGAGTTCTCTAGTACCTTAGTTTCCTAGTCTACCCCTTACACAAATTCCCAAACTGGTATCCTAGTTTCCCAGTACGAAACCCTAACCCTTTAGGATTTCGAAACCCTATCACACAAGGGTTCTCAGCTTACTCTCAATTTCCAAGAAAAAGAGACATGCTGGTATCCCAGTTTTCCAGCACAAGAACTGGTATCCAAGTTTTCCAGTACAGACCTTCAAAAAGGTCAAGAAGAAATTTATAATTAAATGATTTACCTCGATGCTTCTTTTCCTCAAGCAGATAGGTAATCTGAATTCCTATGGAGAAATATTCACTTTGCCAAAGGATGAATGTATGAATAATTGTTCTTGAGAAATCTTTTTAATTGAAGCACAAGAAAGAATCCTAATATTTAAAATCTAATTCTCTCATTTCTTTCTTGTATATTCTTATGTCCTCTCTCTCTTGTATTTTCTCCTCTCTCCCCTCTCTTGTATTTTCTCCTCTATGAAATAATATGCAATGAGCCCTATTTATAATAATAACATCTTAATCTATTATGTAATGCAATCCTAATCAAAACTTTGACAAAGAATATTTTATTTCTCTTACATGAAATCTAAGAAGATAAAATCTTTCCTAATCTTTACTTGATTCCATGCTTTTCTATCTCTTCATGATGGGGTATGAGATAGAAGCAGGGAAGATGTGGAAGATGGAGAAGAAAAGAAAATGCAGAGGGAGAAAGGGAGAGAAGAAGGTGGGCGCTGTAGGGGGTTAGGAATGAGGGAAAGGGAGAGTTATAAAGGGGGTTAGGGTTAATTAAAATAATAATAATAAAAAAATTTTTTGTGGAAGGGGCACCAACACCACCCACCGACAATTTGTTTTTTTTCAAGGTGGCGCGAGTCTGCGCCGAAATGGCGCAAGACCGTGCGTCTCACTGCCCATTTTTTCTTTTGGCGCTGATCCGCGCCAATGTGGCGCTGATCAGCGCCATATTACTGCTAAAATATTTTTTTTTACATTGGGTTGCCTCCCAATAAGCGCGAGTTTAACGTCACGAGCCTGACGGTTACCTCTTTCACGTGCCAACGGAGTTGAGATATTGAGTCACAGTATTGTGTGACACAATTCCTTCATGATAGAACTTTAACCTCGAACCATTCACCTTGAAAGGTCTATCTTTATTCAGGGGTGATATTTCTATTGTACCATAAGGAAAAACTGATTTCACCACATAAGGACCAGACCATCTTGATTTCAATTTTCCTGGAAACAACCTCAAGCGAGAATTATACAGCAAAACTAGTTGGCCGGGTTCAAATTCCTTGTGAGTAATTCTATTATCATGCCATTTCTTGGTTTTCTCCTTGTAAATTCTGGCACTCTGATATGCAAAATTTCTGAACTCGTCAAGCTCACTTAACTGAATCTGCCTTTTCTCAAAAGCTCTTGTTAGGTCAAAATTTAGGAATTTGATCGCCCAGAAAGCTTTATGTTCTAACTCCACCGGTAAATGGCAAGATTTCCCAAATACCAATTGATAAGGGGAAATACCAATAGGAGTCTTAAAAGCAGTCCTGTACGCCCATAGTGCATCATCCAACCTCTTAGACCAATCCTTCAAAGAATTCCCAACAGTCTTCTCTAGAATCCGCTTTAGTTCCATGTTAGAAACTTCTACTTGGCCACTTGTTTGTGGATGATAAGGTGTAGCAACCTTATGTTTAACACCATATTTAGCCAACAAGTTGTCAAACTGCTTGTTACAGAAATGAGTGCCTCCATCACTTATTATGGCCCTAGGTACACCAAACCTAGTGAATATGTTCTTTCTTAAGAAGTTCATAACCACCTTAGCATCACTAGTAGGAAGAGCAACAACCTCAACCCACTTGGAGATATAATCAACCGTAACAAGGATGTATTGGTTGGAGAAAGATGAAGGGAATGGTCCCATAAAGTTTATCCCCCACACATCAAATAATTCTACCTCTAATATGTTGTTTAGAGGCATTTCATCCTTATGGGAAATGTTTCCAGCTCTTTGGTATTTATCACATTTTTCCACATATTCCCTTGCATCCTTAAATATAGAAGGCCAATAATAACCACTCTATAGAACTTTTTGAGCTGTCCTATTACCTCCAAAGTGTCCTCCATAGTCTGACGCATGGCAGTGCCACAGGATCTCTTGAACTTCAAATTCTGGCACACACCTTCTTATAATTCCATCAGCACACTGGAAGTACAAATAAGGATCATCCCAATAAAATCTCCTTGCATCTCTAAGGAACTTCTTATGTTGTTTCCTAGTAAGGTTGGGTGGCAACTCTTTTATCACTTTGTAATTGGCAATATCTGCAAACCAAGGAGGTAAGAATATAGCCATTACTCTTTCATAAGGAAAATGATCCTTTATTTCTTTCTCGGGACCATCCTGTAATTCTTTTTCCTAAATTCGTGACAAGTGATCTGTCACTTTGTTCTCCACTCCAGCCTTATCTCGAATCTCCAAGTCAAACTATTGTAATAAGAGCATCCACCTGAGCAAACGAGGCTTTGCATCCTACTTATTCATCAAATACTTGATAGCAGAGTGGTCAGTAAACACTATCACCTTGGAACCCAACAGATAAGATCTAAATTTGTCTAATGCATATACTACTGCTAACATTTCTTTTTCAGTGGTGGCATAATTTACTTATGCCTCATTTAAAATTTTGCTAGCATAGTATATAACATGTAACAATTTATTCTCAATGGCGCCAAAAACTTGATGCTCTCCGGCAAGTATACCGATCGCACAAGTAATAAAATGATAAGTAAAGTTCTTCTCCACAGGGATTAGGATCTAATATCAATTAAACTTTTCCTTTAAGAATGGAAGATTTCAAAGAGTGTTTTGACAAATATTGTCAAATTGGGAAAAAATTGAATTCCGAAAACAAAAGAATTATTTTTGTATTTTTGGTTTGTTAAATAAAACAATAAAAATGAAATTTGTTTTGTGAAGAATATGAGAAAAGCATTGTAGCCAGGGTTCCTTCACCAAATGGTCCCCGCTTTTCACTCCGGATTGATTTACAATAATTATTTATATAATCACTCAGATAAATTATCCTCTAAAAAGAGTTAATAGTTAGCCCTCAATTCCTTGCAGGGTTAACCCTTTAATCCCATTAGAAACCCCAATTCCTTGCAATGTTTCTCATGGGATCAAGCAATGGGCGCGATAATTTAAGCATCTGCAATCATATACACGTCTATTCCTAGCACGCATACAGATTGTCATCTTATCCCCTTTCGAGATCAAAACCCCAAAATTCCTATCTAGGGCTTTGATCCTCAGAATATCCCCAACTATCAGATTGATCAACTCTAACAAAGGGAATATAAAATTCGCACAGTGTAAAGATAAAGATAATTATATAAATTAAAAAAACCACAGATCAATCCTTCGTGTCAAGGGTTCACATATGGATCGTGACCCTGACTACAACAAAAGTGATCTAGCCGATCAAAATCATGATCGCTGATCTAAAATTCAACATAAAATTAAATAGAAGATAAAGAAATACTAGAAAGGAGATGAAGAACGAAGAACGCCTCCATTTCCCTTCTCCTCCAATCTCCAGATCTGCCTCTTCTGTGTCTCACTGTGTCCGTCTCAAAATTTTAGAATATGTGAATGTTTAAGTCCCTGACCTAATCCACAAAAGTCCTTTATATAATATTTTCTTCTCGTTCCAAAAATGTCCCTCAGAAAACACGGAGATCTGTCCCGCAAATCGGCGTCGGTTGGCGTCTGATTGGCACAAGTTTGCACCACGCCTTTTCTTCCTAGCGCTACCCAGTGCCAACTTCTTGCAAATTAGGGCGCTAGTTAGCGCCAATTCCTCCTTATTTGGGCGCTAGCTAGCGCCATGCTCTTGTTCATTTTGGGCGCTAGCTAGCGCCAATGCTCTGAGTTACGGCGCTAGCTTGAGCCATTTTCTTCATGCGTGGGCGCTAGGTTGCGCCAAGGTTCTGTGTTATGGCGCTAGGTGGCGCCACTTTGGTGCTACCTCGCGCCACTTTGGTGCCTTCGCTGCAAAGTTCGTAAACTGGCGCGGGTTTGAGCCAGTGTGGTGCCGGTCCGCGCCATGCTTTTGGGATTTGTAGTGTGCTGCACCCGTGTAGAATTGCATTAACAGACTTTTTATAATTCTTCACTTATTTTTCCTGTAAAAATACAATTAAAAGGTGAATATTATTGACATACAAAGAATTAACATAATTAGCAAATATGTATTTAAATTGCTCTCTTATGATTCAATTCTTGTCAATTTTATCACAGAAAAACCACACTTGCCAGAGGCACATCATTAGCCTTCGGGCAAGTTACGGACTTCCACTAGATAGGTCTCCGAGAGGGAGTTCCGGTTGACCCAGGGTCGTGGTGTGTAATCCGGATAGGAGCACACTAGGAAGTCTTGGGTGTATGCGGATGGGAGGGGCACCTTGGTTGTGGTTCTAGGCACACACCTTGGATTGATACCCGTAGGCTTATATGCCGAGGACGTTGTGTGGTATGGTAGCTACCAGCCCGCTTCGTCGTAGTTTGTATTCTTATATTCCCCCTTTTCTCTAAATCCCTTGCTTTATCCCGTTTTTAAAGTAATGTTGTTTTACAGTATTTATATGCATCGAAGTGAACCATTAGGCGGAGTTTTCTCCAGAACCTCTGGGTTACTGAGATATATTCGTATATCTCACCCTGTCTTGGGGACTTTATTTCAGGAGGTAGCAGTGGCAGTGGAGCAGCGGGCAAGAAGCCCGTATGAGGATATTAGTGTTGCAGTCACATGTTTTGCATTTTGGTGGCCATTTGGCCTAGGCTAGACTTAGGGCATGAACATCTGATATATATGTAGTGTGAGTTTTATTACATATTTGTTCATTTCATTTTGCCTAAGTCTAGTAGTTTATATTGTTATAGTTATGTCCATTTGTATTTAAGTTGTAATATTGGAGGATTGTAAAATTAAAGTGAGTTTGTAAGTTGTAAATTGTAAGTAAGCATTGTAATTGTACCTTGATGCATGAACTATTATGATGGAAGGGCTTTAGGCATATTTTAAGTTTATGATTAATTGTATGATGAAATTATGCATGAAAGTGAAGTTGGTGATTGAAACCATTTAAGAATTTAAAGTAAATGTATTGTAAAGTAAATATGAACTGTATTGGGTTGTAAGAGCCCTAAGGCATTGCTGGTCCTTGTGTGTGTGCCACCCATTGGATTATTAGGTACATTTGAGGTTAGTTTGTGCAAATTTGGGAGTTTTTGCAAAAACAAAGGAAACTCTGACGAATTTTCTGTAGAATTTGTAGATTTTAGGTGAATTTCGGGATAGCATATCTCCCTCCATAGAGGCCCAATAGGGACGTGCCATACGCCATTTTGAAGCTTGAGATGTCCCCTACATTGTGTCAAAATCTTGGAATTTTTGGAGAAGTGCGCGGCCCTATACAGGCCAGCGAAGTTACTGCCCTGTTTTGGCCCTATACTTAGGGGCAGTTTTGGGAAATTTATTCCCGCTTTTCTTCTTAGTCAAATTAAGTGTATGATATATCAAATCGAAGATTGAGGTGTCTAGTTTATGGTATAAAAATTTGAGCGCAAGTGGATGAATGGTTTAGGTGCAGAAATTCAAGGAGTGTAGGACGTTTGGAGCTGTTTCGGGGTTGGTTGGCAATTTTGCTTGTCCAACTTCAAACGGCGATAACCGGAGCAATCGAGCTCGGAACCAAGCATGTGATAGCTTTCTGGAAAGGTAATTAAGTAATAAAAAAAGATAGCAAGGTATGAGGGACTGAATTTTTACTGTGCGTTCGCAGTAATTTAGAGACCGAACCCTGTTCGGATGTGTAGAAAACGCAAAAGTGTGAAATTGGCTAAGTGGGTTTATGGGAACCCCTTAGTGTCTTATTATAACTAAAGTAAACTATTAATATAGTATAGATAAGTATTCCGCAAGAGTTTACAGTTACAGTCACAACTTTTAATTATTATGCTTTTTATGTTTTCAACTACTCGCGTAATAATCGGAAAAAGTTTATTCGTATTTTTATAAATGAATTGCTGTGATTGTAACTGCGCTTAATATCATAATTAATGTTAACAATACCAGTGTACAACGGGCTGTTACAGGTGGAGTGCTACAACTGATTGTGTGTACAATAATTGAACCTGAGAGAAATAGAAAACGAAAATTGAAGGGCGTCCAAGCAAATTACAACGATGCCACGCAGGTCAAGTGCAATGCACAATTTTGAGGAAAGTGTGTTACGTTGCCTGATTGATAGGAGTCTTGAAGTTTTCTTGAACTTTTACCAAAACATTTTGTAATTGTAGTTATATTGCCGTGGTTAAACACCGATTTTCTGGTAGTGGACATAGTTCCCTTTAAAAATTTAGTCAAACTATGAGGTCATATGGAATAATTTAACATTGTTTTAAAATCAATGCGTGGAGAGAAAGGTATACTTGCAACAAAGTATCTTGGGGAGACGTTCTATTTTGATGATGGAACAGTTCTAACAGAGTTGTAACGATTCTTGGACAAAGGTTCCACTAAATTTGACTGCTGTAGCGAGCGAAACTATAATTCAAATTTCTGAAATCTGGATGTGAATATGTGCTGGATTTAACATCAACAAAAGAGACAATTTGTCACATATATTCAAGACACATGAAGTATATAGCGTGAACTGAAAAAAAATGTTTGAAATGTCAACATGAGCTATTCGATATAATAAGATGACTCCAAACCGAGTCAATGAATCAAAACAAAAAAGGATGGTAATACGTCATTGTTTAGGCATGAAGTTAGTGAATAATTCCACAAATTTTGATTTTTGTATAATATTCGACTACTTGTGGTTTCTAGATTGGATGAAGGAAGAGTTTACCCAACAACCGCATATTAAACAACGATAAGGAAGTAAGTGATAATTACATAGACCAAAAATATTGAATTGAGGGTTGGCTCAAGTGATAATATAAATTGTTGGACAGACAAATTAATCAGAGAATTTGATAATTGTTACTTCGTTTGACTTGAGATTAATTTCATGTTTATAAAAATTCATTTTTTTGCCCGAGTCATGATAAGCTTTTATGAGTATGAAATTATGAATTCAATTTTCACTATTTTCATTTTCTAATGAAATTAAATCAATACAAGATATAATAAAAAAAGAGCCAGATATCCATGTTTTAAATCTAATGAACTCTTGCATGAGAGGATGTATTAAAGAAGGGAAAAATGTTTATCTTTTTAAATTACATAACTTATATCATTTCACTCTCACAAAGAGGTAGGACCCACATCTTTACTTTTTTGTCAACTCTTTCTCCTCCTTTATCTATCTCCTTCTCTCTCTTAAAATGACACAACTTTACATCTTTTAAAATGACACACACTTTACCCATTAAAGAAATATAATATAAAAAAAAACATGTATTAAATCTCCACTTATCTGTCTATGTTTTATCTAGCAAGATTGTATGGCTTGGAATTACGGGTGGTATTGGTCAGGTGCCTACTGACCTGTTCTAGTTTGTTTAATAAAAAATGGTAAAAACAGTTTTTCTAGTGTAGGAGAAATGTTTTCTTACGCGGCTGACGTAAAAAAAAAATATTTTATTAAAAAAAAAAATCATGGTGAATCCCACCATGTTTGGTTTTTGTATTTGCGGGAGATGATAAAGCTATCCTGTTAAATGAGACTCAAAGTCGATAAAAAATTTTGGTCAACATATTTTACAAGAATAATTTAGTTATAAAGTAAGATTTCCGTTAACGTTATACAATTTGTAAGTTCACTTATTTTAAGTAAACATATATAATATATTATTATTAAATTAATTTTTTTATTTTAATGTCTTGAAATTATATATTTAAGCTTTGGTCTGTTATTCTATATGAAATCCTAAACTTGTTAACATATTTATAAACTAGAAAGGTTTTAAATATTTTTATAGGTTAGGGTTAAAAAAAATGTCAGCTAAACATATCAAGCTCAAATCTTATGTCTAGGAAGCGTGTCAGACTTATTCAATCCAAATTTTGGTCTGAAATAATCCGACCTAATCCACTTCTACCCTGATCATGTTGTGATTAAGATTTAAGTTTAAATTTGTTAATGATAATATGTAACACTTAAAGCAGTGGCGGAGCCACTCCTATGCCAGCAGGTGCCAAAGCACGTGCTTGGTTTAAAAAAAATTTATTTATTATATATAAATATATAATTAATTATAATTAATAAAGATTAAATTTATAATTTGGTACCACTTAAATAAATATAATTATATTTATGTTTTTTAATCAGAAAAATAAAACCCAATACTCAAATCCTTTTACCTGACCCATAAATTAAAATTACTTTCAAAGTCCTAATTTGTGACTTACAATTGTAATCAGATTTCTCTCTCTTGCTTCTTTTTTTATCTGACTTATTGCACAACTTGCTAGCTCTACGAGACTTCGATTGAAATAGCAATGGGTTACGAAATGAAAAGATGGAAGAATCAAACAAAAATATATTTTGTAAATAGAAAAGTACAATGAAGGAGAATCTCTTTGACTCTAAATGTTGTCTGTATACTTTAATTTATAGTTAATATCTCAATTATAAAGTGAAATTTATAGAAAAGTATTATATTTGTGTGTTTTCATATCTTATGATAATTCTTGGTTCATTACTTATCATGTTTGTAGGCAAATCATCAGAAACGCGGAAGCGCATCGTACCGATGCGATGAGAAATGAAGAACACCGCTTTGATTACCTGGGATGAAGAAGCGAGCGTGACAATTCCTCACGTTCAGTTCTCCTTTTCTAGCCTCACGATCTACAGCAACACACCACGAACGGTCGTAAAATCCACTCTACGGTTGATCTTCCAGGCTATGACTCAAGGGGATTAGGGAGTTGTGTGGGCAACCGTTCCGTTCAGATGATGAATGCCTCTTGGAGTGTTTCTGATGCATACTACCCTAGGAGGCACAAGTGGAGAAAATATTCCATATATACCCTGCCCAATCCAACTAACCCTAAGCTTCATGGGTTAGACTTGGAGTTTGGGCTCTCACTAAAGCCATTGGGCTTAGTGCAAAGAGCATACCCAACAATGTTATGGGAGGAAAGTAAAATTCTTTTGTTTGAAATGTTTACCCAAAAGGTTAGTGCCTTTTTATATGTTTGCTTTGATATGTAATCATTCAGAAAAATATTCCTGCACTTAATGCATATAAATTATCTGCATTTACTCTCAAAATAACGTCATTTTGGGATTGAAAAATTAAAAATTATAATTATAAAGACTAGAATAATCCTAGAATAAATTAAAATTACAAAAACACCAAGACTTCCATTCCAAAACGACGTCGTCATATTGGGCTTACTTCAGATAACTTATCTAAAATGACTGCAGAAAAAGCGAACCCATAATCATTAACAATTGTTAATTTGAATTTTGAATGTTATGTGATATTATTTAATACATAATTTAAATAGTTATGTTAGAATTCATAATAATTTTTTTAATTAATTTATATAATTACGATAAATATCTTGATAATTTGATATATTAAAATTTTTTGGCAGCACCTAACCTTTTGGTCCGGCTCCGCTACTCACTTAAAGCCAAAAAGGGGTTGGTTCATGACTTTGCACTACTCATAACAAATGTCTGAATTGGGTTTTAATTGATGGAGAGTGTTGGAGCGTGTTTCTCTTTTCTCTTAAATACTATCTATCTGGTTATTAAGGAAGATTCTAGAAGAAAGTAAAGAATCTTACCTTACCTCTATGTAAAAAAAATGAAAACTGTTATAAAATGATTAGAAAAATTGAAATAATTCTTCTGAAAATAACTCTTGTATGTAAATAAATGTGACTATTAAAAGATTAGATGTATTAAAACTTATGAAAATAATAACTGTAAAGTTTATATTCTCATGAGTTGGAGGATTAAGGTAACATATGCCATAATTTTATTTTATTTTTAAAAGAAATTAGTATGGAGAACCGTATCCTCCTTAAGATTCTGTGTGACTTGTATCCGGATTAATTGACATCAATGGGCAATCGGAATGATTTATGAAAAAAAAATCTCCTTTTCTTTTAAATTAAAATTAATTTATCTTTTTAATCTTTTCAATTAAGAAACTATTTGTAAACCTCCAATATACACTGTCGGTTTGCATTTGTTATTTAACACGACCACAAAAATTTTTCTACACACACAATATTTTGTGGGGCCCGCACCTTTTGAAACCAAAAAAAAATTACGGCACGCAAAATGAATCTCTATAACATTACACAGTCACTTTTCCTATAACATAACTCTTATAAAACTCATACACTATATACTTTTTCAAACAATAAGACAGCCGACGTAAAATAAATAAACAAAAACCGAGTTCACCTCTCCTGCAATGACATATTCTTCTTACGAAATGTTCTGCTAGGGTTAGGGTTAGGGATTTCCGATGATTCCTGCCACTGCCGGCCGCTCGCGATCAACTGAAGAGGAGGATAATCTCCAAAGAAGTGTGAAAAAGAGTAAGGGAGGAGATGATAATTTCACTAGTGAGCAAACCATGACTCCGCGTGAAGAAGAATGGATGAAGGACAACATGTCCTTCAAGGAAATGTTAATGCGCCACAATGGAGAGTGGGATGATCGAATTGAAGAGATCAATGCAGAGGATAAGGATACTCAGTCAGAAGACGTAGTCATCGAAGATCAACCGGAATCGCCAGAAGTGATTACGGAAGAAGATGGGGAAGGCAGAGTGAATTTTAAGTTGTCAGATTCCTTTAAGAAGAAAGCATGGCAACACTGACACCAGTCCTTCTTCGTGAAATTGATGGGGAAAAAGGTCTCTCTAGCATTTATGAAAAAGAAAATGGAGAACCTGTGGGCATGACAAGGTAAGATCTTTGTAACTGATCTCGAAAATGACTATTTTTTAGTTCGTTTTTCTGATAAAAAAGACATGGATTTCGCCCTCACAGTTGGGCCTTGGATCATTTTTGATCATTATCTAGCCATTAGGTCATGGGAACCTGACTTCCATCCCTATCAGGCATCTATTACTCGTATTATGGCTTGGGTGCGGTTGCCTGAATTTCCAATAGAATATGTTCACACCTCTTTAATTAAGAGTATTGGGAATTGGCTTGGAAAATTTATGAGAATTGATGCTGCTGCTACTACTTCATTAGCTCGAGGTCGTTTTGCGAGAATGTGTGTGGAATTAGATCTCACGAAATCTTTGCAAGTGGAATATAAAGTTGAAGGTAGACTGAAAAAGGTAGAGTATGAGGGGTTGCATCTTATTTGCTATGGTTGTGGAATGTATGGTCACAGGTTGGAAAATTGTCCGAATAGAATGTGGAGTAACTGATAAGGAGAATTCTGAAGTGGAAAAGGACATAAATACTCATGAAATTAGTATGGAAGATGGTAAAGATGCGGCTGAGGAAAAATCCAAATTTGGTCCTTGGATGCAGGTTTCGTGAGGTAGGAGAAATAAGGGGGTACAGGAAAATAGGTCAGAAGTAAAACAAGGGAAAGGGATCCAAACACACTTGAAAATGAGAAACTCTTTTATGAATTTGAAAAATCAAAATGTGAAGGAGGAGAAACAGAATGATACAGGGAGGGTCAATAGTAATAGGAACCCTGTCCAGAGGTCCCTTCAATCCAAAGATAAGAAGAGTTCGGCTGCTGCAGTTGAGATGGTGGAGACTAATTCCCAATTTATTCTGGTTGGTACTCATATAGACAATAGTAGTATGAACCAGAATTTGGAAAAGGGCCATCATAAAAAGGAGTTAGTGAATGGGAAGCAAAATGCAGGAATAAAAAATCTGAATCTGTCAAAGGATAATGGAGAAGGTAGTTCTGTTGGGATGGATAATCCTAGCAGTACTAATCACCATAATACGAATGGTTTGATACCTAAACACCAAAATCAAGTCTCCATTGGTCAAGTAATGAAGACTTCAAATGATCATCTTGACCCGAAACCTCCTGACCCTATGGCTGAAGACGGTGTGCAGGAAAATGTTGCAAATGAGATGGAATATGTAAGTGCTAATGATAACATCACATTGAGGGATTGTGAAAAACAGGGATTTTCAGGCCTTGTAAACCAATCTCAAAGTTTTTAATGAATTTTCTCATATGGAATTCAAGAGGGGCTGCTAGAAGGGAGTTTGGCAATGCCCTTAAAACTCTGATTAAGAAACATATGGTGGATATGACTGTTGTGGTTGAACCTCGAACTCACAGTGGAATCTGTAGAAAGCTTATAAAGAAAGTGGGGTATGATAGTTTTGTTGTAGAAGAAGCTCAGGGGTTTGCTGGTGGAATTTGGATCATGTGGCATAGTGACAAGTTGAGTATAACTGTTCTTTCTCAATCTTCTCAATTTGTTCATTGTAAAATTACTATTCCTAATGGTAATTGTTTTGAATTCACGGCAATATATGCTAATCCTTCTCAAAGTATTAGAAATAATTTGTGGGAGGATCTTCGGTCCCTTAGTAATTCTATTTCTGGTCCTTGGGTGCTTGGAGGGGATTTTAATGAAATTGCTTCTACTCATGAAAAAAAGGCGGTGTTATTGTTGATCATGTTAGGTGTCAGAAATTTGCTTCAGTCTTGGAAGATTGTAAGGTGGCTGATATGGGCTGTGATGGGCCCTTTTTTACTTGGCAAGGTCCTAAATGGCCTAATTTAAGAAGAGTTTACAAGCGGCTTGATAGAGTTGTTGCTAACGTAGAATGGAGAATGCTTTTTGATGGAGCAAGAGTATCTTCTCTGCCTAGACTCTTATCAGATCATAACCCAATCCTTATCAAACTGTTTGAAGATAATACTGGTGAGAAAAAGAAGCCGTTTAGATTCTTTGCTGCGTGGCAAGAGCATGACAGGTTTGTTGATTTTCTTAACTCTCATTGGGAGCAGAATTTTGATCTCCCTTATATGCTTCAAAGATTAATTCCTGAGATCAGTGTGTGGAACAGAAGGGTTTTTGGGAATATTGATAGGAGGAAAAATAGCTTAATAAAGAGGATTGCAAATATTCAAGGTAGAAGGGAGGATAATGATTCAGTTCACCTGCATACTATGGAGAAACATTATCATGATCAGCTTGGGAGGGTTCTTCTGGAGGAGGAATTGTTTTGGTTTCAAAAATCAAGACAAAAATGGATCACTGATGGGGATAGAAATACCAAATTCTATCACCTTAGTACAGTGGTGAGGAGAAGCACAAATAAAATTTTTAAATTAAAAAGCGAGGGAGATGCTTGGGTAACAAATATTGCTGAACCGAAAGAGATGGTTATAAAATATTTCAAGAGTCTATTTCATGAAGATATTTTAGAGAGAAGATGGATCATTTCTGATAAGCTTTGGCCTAAGCTTTCTGTTTTGGAGAAAAATGAGCTGGATAGATGTCCAAATGATTTAGAAATTAAGCAAGCTTTGTTTAATATTGGTGCTTTGAAGGCTCCAGGGATTGATGGTTATCCAGTAATTTTCTTCCAAAGGAATTGGGATTTGATTAAAAAGCAACTTTGCTCTCTGGTCAATCAGATTTGGAGCTATCCGAATTTATTGGCTTCTATTAACTCTACTCTTATGGTGCTCATTCCTAAGGTGCAGAATCCGATGCATATTAGTCAGTTTAGGCCTATTTCACTGTGCCCTGTGGTATATAAAATTGTCAGTAAAATTATGGTTAGCAGGTTGAAGACAATAATTAAAATATTTTAATGGAGATTCAAATTGAGCCCTAGCCTCTAGATTTTCCTCATAGAATGCAATATCCCCGTATTTGTTTGTGCTAGCAATGGAATATATGCCGCAGTGGATGGTAACATCCTATCAAAGCTGGTAGAGGTGGTCCGCATTTACTATTTGCTGATGATTTAATGCTCAGCTTCTCCATTATTGTCTTCAACCTGTTTGCTGAAGTTTCTGGTCATAATTTTACTGACAATTTTATATACCACAGGGCACAGTGATAATAGGCCTAATATGCATCGGATTCTGCACCTTAGGAATAGCACCATAAGAGTAGAGTTAATAGAAGCCAATAAATTCGGATAGCTCCAAATCTGATTGACCAGAGAGCAAAGTTGCTTTTTAATCAGATCCCAATTCCTTTGGAAGAAAATTGCCGGATAACCATCAATCCCTGGAGCCTTCAAAGCACCAATATTAAACAAAGCTTGTTTAATTTCTAAATCATTTGGACATCTATCCAGCTCATTTTTCTCCAAAACCGAAAGCTTAGGCCAAAGCTTATCAGAAATGATCCATCTTCTCTCTAAAATATCTTCATGAAACAGACTCTTGAAATATTTTATAGCCATCTCTTTCAGATCAGCAGTATTTGTTACCCAAGCATCTCCCTCGCTTTTTAATTTAAAAATTTTATTTGTGCTTCTCCTCACCACTGTACTAAGGTGATAGAATTTGGTATTTCTATCCCCATCAGTGATCCATTTTTGTCTTGATTTTTGAAACCAAAACAATTCCTCCTCCAGAAGAACCCTCCCAAGCTGATCATGATAATGTTTCTCCATAGTATGCAGGTGAACTGAATCATTATCCTCCCTTCTACCTTGAATATTTGCAATCCTCTTTATTAAGCTATTTTTCCTCCTATCAATATTCCCAAAAACCCTTCTGTTCCACACACTGATCTCAGGAATTAATCTTTGAAGCATATAAGGGAGATCAAAATTCTGCTCCCAATGAGAGTTAAGAAAATCAACAAACCTGTCATGCTCTTGCCACGCAGCAAAGAATCTAAACGGCTTCTTTTTCTCACCAGTATTATCTTCAAACAGTTTGATAAGGATTGGGTTATGATCTGATAAGAGTCTAGGCAGAGAAGATACTCTTGCTCCATCAAAAAGCATTCTCCATTCTACGTTAGCAACAACTCTATCAAACCGCTTGTAAACTCTTCTTAAATTAGGCCATTTAGGACCTTGCCAAGTAAAAAAGGGCCCATCACAGCCCATATCAGCCACCTTACAATCTTCCAAGACTGAAGCAAATTTCTGACACCTAACAGGATCAGCAATAACACCACCTTTTTTCTCATGAGTAGAAGCAATTTCATTAAAATCCCCTCCAAGCACCCAAGGACCAGAAATAGAATTACTAAGGGACCGAAGATCCTCCCACAAATTATTTCTAATACTTTGAGAAGGATTAGCATATATTGCCGTGAATTCAAAACAATTACCATTAGGAATAGTAATTTTACAATGAACAAATTGAGAAGATTGAGAAAGAACAGTTATACTCAACTTGTCACTATGCCACATGATCCAAATTCCACCAGCAAACCCCTGAGCTTCTTCTACAACAAAACTATCATACCCCACTTTCTTTATAAGCTTTCTACAGATTCCACTGTGAGTTCGAGGTTCAACCACAACAGTCATATCCACCATATGTTTCTTAATCAGAGTTTTAAGGGCATTGCCAAACTCCCTTCTAGCAGCCCCTCTTGAATTCCATATGAGAAAATTCATTAAAAACTTTGAGATTGGTTTACAAGGCCTGAAAATCCCTGTTTTTCACAATCCCTCAATGTGATGTTATCATTAGCACTTACATATTCCATCTCATTTGCAACATTTTCCTGCACACCGTCTTCAGCCATAGGGTCAGGAGGTTTCGGGTCAAGATGATCATTTGAAGTCTTCATTACTTGACCAATGGAGACTTGATTTTGGTGTTTAGGTATCAAACCATTCGTATTATGGTGATTAGTACTGCTAGGATTATCCATCCCAACAGAACTACCTTCTCCATTATCCTTTGACAGATTCAGATTTTTTATTCCTGCATTTCGCTTCCCATTCACTAACTCCTTTTTATGATGGCCCTTTTCCAAATTCTGGTTCATACTACTATTGTCTATATGAGTACCAACCAGAATAAATTGGGAATTAGTCTCCACCATCTCAACTGCAGCAGCCGAACTCTTCTTATCTTTGGATTGAAGGGACCTCTGGACAGGGTTCCCATTACTATTGACCCTCCCTGTATCATTCTGTTTCTCCTCCTGCACATTTTGATTTTTCAAATTCATAAAAGAGTTTCTCATTTTCAAGTGTGTTTGGATCCCTTTCCCTTGTTTTACTTCTGATCTATTTTCCTGTACCCCCTTATTTCTCCTACCTCGCGAAACCTGCATCCAAGGACCAAATTTGGATTTTTCCTCAGCCGCATCTTTACCATCTTCCATACTAATTTCATGAGTATTTATGTCCTTTTCCACTTCAGAATTCTCCTTATCAGTTACTCCACATATTCTATTCGGACAATTTTCCAACCTGTGACC